>VZTL01065191.1:2607-39139 GCA_013400535.1 Scopus umbretta | reverse complement strand
GCATGTTGAATGTATCCTCAAAGCTATCCATCTCGCCAAATAAGCCATCTAACATCTCCGACTCTAAATAGTTTAGAGAAGATGGGGAGAGGAAAAGTAAAAAATTAAGTTTTAGGAAATAACTTAGGAACAGCATTGTGTTTTTAGAGGTAAATACAGCTTTCAAGTTTATGGCTAATACCTTTACTCAGGAGTTAGTTTGGAAAAATAAACCTACATGTCTTTCAAGTAGGGTACTCTTCAACAGCAGCTGTTAGAAGCAGGAAGCGAAGGACATACATGCAGATGCCCTGGCCTCCTGAGGACTGTGGTGGTTAAGCACATTTCCAAGATGAATCCTAGCTGTCCCAAAAGAATTTTTTTTTTTTTCCCTACAGACAGAATGAGTAGGTAATTTTAAGTTAAATGTCTAGACTTTTTCCTTCAAAATTTATACCAGATGGTAGGCACCAAACATCTTAAGAAGCTGCCTTTTTTGGTCTATAACTAGCAGCTAAGGAAACTTTTATTTAAGGATTATTCTAATAAATTGTCTTTTGCTTTGATATAGAACAGCATAGTGTCTAAAAGGATTTAGAAAAAAATCTCATTTTTTAAAATTTATTAGAAAGCTTTTAAGAAATTCCAAATGACTGGCACAAATATTAGAAAAATAATAAGAATTTTTTCTTTGTGTAAAGCAATAATATGCAGCAGGGAAAAAATAACCAAAACTCTATGCAGACAGCCTTAAAAGCTTACACATACCAAATAAAAATATTACCTTCTCAAACGTATGAAACTAGGCCGACTTATCGAAATATTTCACATTCGAAAAGATAGCTAGGCTTTATTTTGAGAGTACTTTTTAAGGCTTTTTCATATCAAAGAAATTGTAACCAAGTACCTAGCAAATATCTTTGTCCCCTGTTTTCCTTGGGCACATGACCAATAGCTTAACTTTTTCCATAACCCTTTTTTAGGCACAACTTCTATAATTTAGAACTATTTTCCATTAGGACTTTTAAATAAGCTAGTGTATGAAAGATTTTCCATTTGGAAGTCCACAGAAGATTTCTCAATACTTGGTCACATACATCCAGCTATTTGTAATACATCCATTAATGGTTCATGCCCATGCTGTAGGCATAAACCCACCTCTTTCACCACATCCCTCTAATAATTACCCTTTCTCTTTACTTCCTATATTTTTGCCTGAAAAAACAGGATTTCGAAAAGAAGAAACTAACACTACAGATTGAGTGTACAGGTCCTTTTCCCTTATTGAAGTGCATTCCTCCGCAGTCACTTCTGTGCTGCTGCCAGGTGGAAAAAAAAAATACCAGGGAAGTTCATTTTGACTTCTAAACTCACTGGAGGGTCAGTGAAATGACAACCCCAAAACCAAGGACTGCACCACAGAATTCTCCTGTTTTCCCAGTAAGTACCCTAACCAGGCAATAATTACTTAATTCGTTTTCTCAGTGCCTCTCCTTCTCAGTCAATACAATATTTACAAAAAAAGAGGCTTAAACATTAGATGTTTCTGCTCTGGAGTCATATATTGACTGATTGTTAGTACATATTTCCCCATTTCAGGTTGGAATCCTTATTAGCAGAGGGTATTGAACCTATTGCTCCTACAGTTCTAGACACCAAGGTTAAAGACAGACCATTTACTCTGATCAGGCTATAAATGGAATGAGTGACGTGATTTTGTTTTTTGAATTAAAGAGTTTAAATATGAAGTTTTGGGCAACAGGCCAGGGTGAAGTATCTAAAGTGTTACAGAATTTCATGTTTCCCATTAGTTTTTCAATTTAAACAGCTTCCCAGTCAACATACTTATTATTCTATATTTGAAAAATCTCAACTCTGAATCCATGGTTATATACCTACAGCAAAGCTGTGAATTCTGCTACAAGGGCCAGATGCCTAAAGCTTAGTGTTACAATGACCAGTCTTAGGCTTGCTTAAACTAGGGACACAAACCTTAGGAATTAATGATTGGGTTTTAAATGAATATGCTTAATGAATATACAAAGTCAGCTCCTTTTGTGAAATTCTGAAGTGTTAATACACTACAGTACATATCTCGCAGTCCATAGTTACGTTAAATGTAAACAGTTACAAAAGTCGTCTTCTTCCCCCAAATTATTACAACTAAAAACTAAAAAATCCTGCAAAAAAAAAATCTTTTAAATACTTGGTAGTTCTTGTACTTTGGACCGAGTGCATGTATTCAGCCTCACTGCTATTAAGGATGCAACTGGTACAAGATAAATAATCCCTTTGTATCCTTAAAATCATGTAGGTATTCAAATCAGTATTGTGATCTCTCTTATTTTCTTTGACTGAAACAAAAATGATACCTAATAAAACTGCCTTTCATGATCATACAACACTATTCCAGAGAAAACCAAGATTTGAAAGCTACAAGCACGGAGGTTTGAGCTATCCTTCTTTTTGTATTGCATCTTCAAATGCCAAGTTAACTATTATCAAAAGGGGAAGATTGAGGGGGGTGGGGAACAACACAGACAGACACCATATTTGCAAAAGGTATTTTGTACTTTAAAATAAACCCAAACTGTTTCTTCTTCCTCTTATTTTTACTCAGACATTGTTTTAACTAGCCTTCTGTACTGCAGTATAGGAGCTAATAAGTCATTTTGGAACACAGCACAGGACATTAATTTGTCCTTAATTTTTAAAAGCATTTTACTGACTACAGATTGCTTGAATAAGTTTACTACCAACTACATATTTTTCTCAATATGTTTGAGCATACAATACAAAATTAGTGGTATATATTGCTCCAATGCTTCCTGACCCCAGCATTCTCAGCCCTCCTTGTCAAATTCTAAACTGATTCTTTCACAATCCTTACATATACTGCCAAACAGTATTTTCAGGGCAGTCCATTCGATTCAGATAAGGAGACACACAATCCTAAGGATATACAGTCCTGTCTAGCCTGTGTCAACCCTGTTACACCTATACTTGCTGAACAAACTTCTGTCAATATTCTTCCCTTCTGCCATCATTTCTCAACAAAAACCAAAAAGTTCACATTAGAGTGTACATTTTTCAGTTGTTCACTAACATGATCCAAGAACACAGAATGAAAACAGTTTTTCCCTTGGCTGAGTATTTTCTGCATTCATTAAAAAAAAAAATAATAATTTTCCTAAAGGATTTGTCCTGTTTTGAACTACTAATAGGTGAAGTAATTGAAGAAAGGATATAGAAAGATTAAAACCCAAGCTCACCACAGAATAATGAGTATTAGGGTTAAACTTCATGATAAAGGTAAACCTATTCAATAGCTAGAAGTAGTAGTCTTGCTC
This sequence comes from Scopus umbretta, assembly GCA_013400535.1. Taxonomy (NCBI): domain Eukaryota; kingdom Metazoa; phylum Chordata; class Aves; order Pelecaniformes; family Scopidae; genus Scopus; species Scopus umbretta. The sequence continues at coordinate 35,810 of VZTL01065191.1, read as the reverse complement.
CCCCTTGAGACTGTACCATTTTTCTCTCTCAGCTCTCCCATACAGCCTCACACATTCACTTACACTAGTACTAATCTGGTTGTCATCCAGTGACATGGTAACCTGATTTAATTCACTGACTCAACAGAAACTGATTCCTTCTTTTAAGGCCAGATCAGTTTTACAAAGTTGAATCAATTCAGGAAGTCAGAGTACACAGCTGGCAGAGGAAATAAGCTATAAGATCAGCTCAGAGTAACTTTACCCGCAGTCTTGCTTCACATTATACTCAGTAGTAAAGCGTCAGTGCATACCAAAATCTTTGATGTCATCTTCAGCATTTAGCTTTACTGTTTCTGGTACGGACAGCATGCTTATATCACTTGTCCCAGGATATTTATCATAGTTGGAAAAAAAGTTGTGCAAAACCTGTAAACCAAAGACATAAGTTGTTGTATACATTATATCAGTAATTGTCACTTTAACAGTAAAGTAAGCAACTCTAAACATTTACTGCAATATCTGAATAATTCTGCATCTCCTAAAATGAAAGGTAACATTTTCACAGGTACACTTGAAAATAAATACACAAACAATCCCCATTTCCAATGCAAACCAGGTTCCATTCTATGATCAATTTCAGGGCAGCAAATGGGTTCAGCAGTTTACTATAAGCAAGACTCTCAAAAAGGAACAAAGGAGATATGAGGAAGGAGAAAGACGTTTTGCTTATTTTAACTTGTAACGGTTTGTTAACTGTGAAGTTTCAGGTAGTTAAGAATGAAATGTAAATTTGTAATTGAATCCTACTAGCACCATCCTGTTTTAAGTCTGAATAATCATTTAGCCTTCACCTACACAGAGTAAAATTAAGATTTTGCAGGAACTTTCTATTTCCTAACAATATCAAAGGCCTGAAATTAATAGTCCATTTCAACTCTTGGTGTAGCAGTTGAGCAGAAGTTACTGGACAATATAAGCCAAACAATAACTCCCAAAACTTTGACAGAACAGGAAGAAAAACAAACAAACCAACCAGCCCTCAGATAAGTAGCATATCGCAATGCCTAGGTTTGATTTCTCTTTGAATGACTCCCACTGTTGCTGAATCCAAGTGATTTGCTCTTTTTTAAAAAAAAAAAACAAAAAACAAACAAAAACCCCCAAAACACCACCACCACCACAGCAAAAATATTCCTCAGAGGGGGTTATTTGTGAAAATACAATCTACAGCCAGGCTTTGCAAGTTTAGTTTTGTGAGCAGTAACTTTTAAAAATAGCCAGACAGAAGGGCCTAGAACAAAAACGACAGAATGTTTTAGTCTTGGCTCAAGGAATGTACATGTAACTAAACAGCTTAACTGAAATTAAAGAACAGCATAGCTCTTAAAACTACTTACTATCTCAGCTCTTTCATCCTGTTGCTTTGCTCCAGAAATAGAGTCATTCTCTCTAGCTTTAGAAGAAAGACAGACAAGTCAATTCACTTGCTCCTGAGCAATTTGCTGAGTGTGTTCAAATACGGTTGTATTTTAGGAGAGTTTTCTTTGGATTATTTTAAATGCAACTGAAATCTGTAAATAAAAAGCTACTAAAACCTAACCAAAAGTTCTAACTAAAAAGTCCTGCAGGTGAAGCTGAGAGAAAGGGAACAAATGCAGTTTCATGACAGCACAAAACACCCTAAATAACAGGTTGTACTTGCTGCTATGTAGGAAGACTGTTACCACTCTGAGCCCACCATCACTGCCAATCCCCTTTCCAGCAATTATTCATGGCACTACTCTCCATTTTTTCTGTCAAAGAAGTCTTCAAGCCTCTGTCAGGAATTTTTTTTTTTCCATTTCCTCCCACAAGACCAGTAGTCTATTTTCACCTACGCTACAGAGGGAGAAAGTGAACCCTACTTTTAAGATGCCTAAAGAGCAGTATATTCAAATAATATGTTTCATAGACATAGCATCCAGGTTCCATTTAACAGCCAAATGATACACTCTTTCCTTTTACAGGTTACAGAGGGCAGGGAGTGGACATCACTACGCCAGGAAGCAGAAGAACAGGAAGGAGAGCTCAAACCACACCTCCTCTCCCAGAAGAACATCATTAAGCTAGGGGAACTTTCCCCAGCCTTCCTTTTCAAGTCACATCATTCTGAACCAATGAACACCCAAAACAGCACAGCTCAGTGGCCTTGTGAATAGTACTACCCCCTCCCTGCCAACAGAGGAATCGTAGAGTATCTCAAGTTGGAAGGTACCCATAGGGATCATCGAGTCCAACTCCCTGCTCCTTGCAAAATGAAACCATATGACTAAGAGCATCGTCCAGATGCTCCTTGAACTCCGGCAGGCTTGGTGCCATGACCAGTTCTTGCATGAGGAGATTCCCAATTCTTGCATACATTCTCAATATGCTTTATATGCTTGCATGCTCTGTATGCTTTATACAGTGGTAGTTTAACCACACTAAAAAAAGCAATGTCAGGAGATAAGCTGACATCCAGGTTTTTTCCATTTTCTCAAGAGTTTTCATCAACAAATCATAAAAGTCAAATTTCACTTTGCTTATCATATGCTAAAGAAATCCCACTTAGAGCAACACCTTAGGTCAAGGCTTGACGTTTAGCAACACTGTTAGTGCCACTTAAGCAGTCATCACCCACTCATTCTCATCCTCAGTGATGCTGCCACAGCTGTTTGTGCAGCTGTGCAGTAAATGAGGTCCATGGATAGCCCTGTCCAAATAATCCAGGAAATATGGCCTTCAATCGGATCAGTATCTCAGTTTGTCTCACTGCATCAATATGACAGTAGGCACGGTGAGAGGGCTTAAAAATGCTGAAGCCAGCACTGCTGCTGGAAAGTTTACTCAACAGACTACCTCCTTAGACTTCACAAACATACTCACATGACTTAACTTAATAGTATCTGGTTTCACGATAGTTCAAATATAAGCAATCATTATCTAATCCTCTTTCTATGCTTTGCTATGTTATTTCTAAATTTATATTCCCCAATCCCTTATGCGAAGGAAGAACTTCTGAAAAGCAATGACATTTAATTTCATTTCTTCCTTTTAGGCTTTATTTAAAGTCACCCACTAGACACCACTGTAAGAGTTTTGCCCTTTTTAATTAAAAAAACCCCCAAAAATCAGTTCACACTAAGTGAACTTCCAGTGTCAGAACCAGACATTTTTACACTTAGCAACTGTTCATTTTTGGAAATACCTATTATCACTGTTGCACCAAGTGTAGGAGGTGTGGCTAAAGAACTTGACCAGGACATATCTGGATCCACTTCTGCTCCCAGACTTTCAGAAATACGTTTTGGTGTTCTGACCTAGAAATATATTTATTATTTCTATGCAGAATTCTAAATATACTACTCAAGAAAAAGAAAACAAAATGCAAGAATAAAATATTTACCTCCAAAAGTTTTGGTGTGCAAAACAAGCTTCCGTATGGTCCTAAAAAAATATTACGTAATAAGGACATTAAGTAATACCTAAGATATAAGAATTTACATCTACAGATATCAGATATTTTGTAAAAATCAAGAAATGAAAATACAAACCAGGCACATTACTTCTCTGAGGTGTTCTGTAAGTATTCCTTAAAATAGTTGGACTGCAAAACAAAACCAAATAAAAAAAATAATTTCACTTCTCAATTTCTGAAAATAAGTAAATATTTCAGACATTACATATAACATTACATATAATAATGCCTCCATTATTTTCTTTCTTTGTAACTATGGCTATTTCCCTAAATAAAAATGTAGATTTCTCCAACCGTCAGTCAGTATTTAAACCTTACCTTAAGTTTATTACAAACTGTGAAAGGTTTGTGACAATGTTAATTTTCAGTGCTGATTTGTCTGACAAATAGTTTAATAGATTTCAGTATAACCATGAGTTTCTTAATATGCTGCATGAAACTATGGAGATTGGCTTAATTGATTTTAATTAAATAATTAGTTTAACTGTTCTTATAATCAGCTTGAGTACTTTGATGAGGTTTATCTGAAATATATACATTTAAATATAGAAATCAAGGCTATCGCTAAAAAAAAAATCTCAGTAAACATTATAAATAGCTCTACAAATTGCTACTTGAGAAACACATGATATGTCACTACTACTCTTTCTTGTAGTGGATGTTGAGGATTCGGGAAGCTGAAATAATGTTAACAAATGTCAAATGCCAGCTGTGAAGGAGTAGAAAAACAGAAAGGAAGAACACCTAAAAGCAAGGAAATTTTCAAAATTAGCTATTAGCTTTATTTTCAAGTCACTTAGCAACCTGCAAGTATCAGAAACATACCAGATGCCCAAGATTATTCACTACTCTGAGAAAGTCTACCAGTCAACTATGGTGGTTTCAATATCGTTTTTTTGCTTAAAATGCAGTTTATTTTATATTTGTGTTGTCATATTTAGCGTACCTTGCAGCAAGGCAGTTGCAACAGGTACCAGGAGGAGAAGCAAGTACTTCATTTTCTTGATCTATTTTTTTTCTTGTGATACTTGGGCTTACCAAATTCTCTCTGCCTACAACATAGAATATAGTAATCAACACAACCTTGCAAAACTACAAGTAACAGTTTCGACTTTAAAGTTTAAAGATAAGCTTTAAAAAAAAAAAAAATGATGCTATGCCTGATTTTCAGTTAAAAAAGAACACCAAAAAAACCCAACACTACTTCATCCTCTAGTGTTTTGAAGAAGTTCAAATTCTACAACCAAACAATGCTAAACACATTTCAAATGCACAACTGAAAATAACTCATATCACTTTATTCACTTGATATATACATGTTTCAGTATATTTTCTTGATATTATTCAAGCCACATACTCCATTTCAGTTTTAGTATACTGTATTGTGCTTTTCTTGTCATTGCAGAAGTTATTCTTAGGAGAAACTCAATACACGCAAACATGCATTTGTACCAGCTTTCCCTCAAATTTACTTAAGACACACACTTCTTGATTTGAATAAGTAGCATAAAGCAAAAATTATTTCTGGAACTACTAGTGGAGGCACTGTCACTGGTATTTATATGCTATGCATCTCCAGGCAAAAGAGAAAGAGTGTGCCCACCAAAGCAGCAGAATCCTCTGAACAGTAAGCCCCTCACATGGACAAACAACTACTCAAAAGAATTCCTACTCAGAAATTTCCAAACAACTTCCATATCAGAAATTACACCTAGGTTTCTGCATTTCTCTCTGCTTCTGAGCTTCTGAGTCCACATGCAGAGCACAGCTGCATCCCAGTACCATACCAAGGTGAAATCCACCAGCTTCCATCCATGCTCTTGTTTTCACGAGTAAAATGAGGTACACAAACCAGTTTGCTCTAGCCCAGAAAACCAGGAAAAAAGATCTTGGACCAGCCACAGGTAACTATAGATACTTTGGTAATAGTAGTCTTCCCTTCCTGACAAGAGTATATACAAATGTCTGCATGCACAAGCACAAAGCAAAAGTAACCATTTTGAAATGGAAGAATCATAAGGTTCCTTTGTTTGGCAAATTATGAAATGCTACCAAGAATTCACTAGGGACTTAACACTAAAAGTCCAGATAGCTAAATTCAGAAGAAACATGTTCTCGGCTGAGAATAAATTGAGCAGAAGTTCAGCAATAAACGTAAAAGAAATGAACAAGGTAGCAATATTCTATAGGAGCAATGTTATAAAGTATATTTGAACAGTAACAGTTCTACACCTTTAAAGACTTTGCTTTAAGATCTAAGAACAATTCTGATAACGAAGGGAGTCCTATTGTTTGCCTGTAACCTGTTTTGAAGAGCTTCTCTTACTGTTAGGAGGGCACAGGCACAGTAGATGTACAATCAGATATTGCAGGAACAGGGAATCTTTTCTTCCATTGAAAAGATTCTTATATACAATCGTGCATACATTCTCTATAGAGAAGAGTCTTCTTTCTGTCCAAGGAGAACAGGTACTATGGCTTGCAGGTACATCAAAAAGGAGCAGTGACATGTACTTTCATAATATACTTGGGATTTGGAAATAACGTAGTGAGAAGTACCTCACAAAAATAACGAAATTTGTCTCCAAATGCAAAAGCGCTAACTTCTTTCCACGATTTATAGTTTTACTACCTCAAAGAGCTTAGTGCTTCGAAATATTTCTAAGACACCTTAAAGAGTGCCCTACAGATCGCCTCATACTTCAGCATGGTACACATCACTCTCCCTCTTGAAAAGATTTTCAGAGATTTTGTATAAAACAAAAATCAGAATGCTGAAAAAATTCACTCTGATTCTCAGTCATCAGGTTACACTAATAAACTCACATGCTCCTTATATTAACAGCATTTAGAGTATTAGGACAGTATCTTTTCTACAGGGATCTTTGCATACACACTACCAGTTTATTGCAAGGCTGAATTCCTTATTAAGATTAGTTCTGCATTTTTATAGGTGACCTTCAGAAGCCTACTAAGATAGTAGAATGATTTTTACTCATACAATTTCTGCAGTAGCGTTACCTATTACATTAATAATCATCAGCTACCACAACAAAAAGTAAAAAAAAAAAAACAAACCAAAATCTTGCTTCTGGAAGGCACAAGCAGTTGTTAAGTACCACTTAAAAAAAAAAAAAAATTACTCACTTGTTCCTATTTTTTTCTCATCCAGTTCTTTTCCAGGAGAAGAATAAGGTCTAAATACCATATTTTCTTCTTTAAAAATCATTGGAGTTGATGCCAGCTGACTGCATATGGAGGGTTTTGCCCTTGGAGTTTTAAAAGATGTTTGATCAATCCAGCTGACAGGACCATCAAGTTCTCCTAACAATTTAGGCTCATATGAGGGTGCTGCTGCACTGAGTTCTTCAAACCAATTGAGACTGATAGGCCCTAAGTCTATGAAGAAAAACAAACAGAAAAACACAGTTAAAAAAGAAAAAAGAAAAAAGAAAGAAGCCTGCCAAATGGCATGCAAACAACACATGACAACAAGCATGAATTCATATGCTATTAAACCAGGACATAAAATAGAAGTCTTCATTCTATATATGACACATGCAAGAGAAGACCGTAATTAGTTGTAAATTAATACAAAATTAATGCTCGATGCAGGATGTTGAAAACAGATTAGGCACTTAAATGCTAGCAGCAAAATGCATTGCTCCTTCCAGTGTCATACTTCTGTTTATTTTGTTTCTAGATAGCTTTGAGCTCTAATACCCACAAAGCATACAAGAATGCCTGCCCAAATTCTCAGACCATTAACAAAACTAATCAAATAACAGATAAATATCCAGTTTGTTTAAAATTAAAAGCATACACCAGGCTTTTAGTTTATATTTTATTTTACTCAGACTGGCAAGTTAAATGGATTCCTTTTAACATTAATAAATCATGCAACTATAGGTGCATTTGGTAAAAGACTAAACCCGGCCTGCATGCAGATACATAAGGAAGCCACAGCTTAAAGAAACAAGTACAAAAAACAACTGAGAACACATTATGAAAAAAAGCAACAAATAAAATTTAAACAGACACTAAAAAAAAAGGTAGATATCAGTGAATACAGATTTAGGGCAAGTAGAGCTGCTAACAAGTTTATATGGAATATACAGCAGATGTGTATAAAATAGCAACGTCCAGAAAGCAACCCTTAATAAAAGTTATTTACTGTAGAGAAGCTGTACCTGATTCACTGCAGTGTGCTTTAAATATTTCAAAGAAAGTCGGTCTTTCCACAGCTTTGTAAGCCATTTTCTGATCCATAACATTACTGGAAGAGTTGCTGAAAACCCTGAGAAGAAATAAGAACATACTTTCATACAGTGCTATTCTAACGTGGTGGGGGCTGCAAATCTTAACCCAGCTTTCCTGCACTTCTCGGTGGGTGTGTCATAACCCAACCTGCGGAGCTTCAGGACCGCGACGCGCGTGTTCCACCACCACAGTGATGAACACGCCACGAAAACGCCAGACGAGAAGAGCGTCGGGAATTATAGCAGAAATAATGAAAATACTCAGCCAATACAGGAGCAAAATCAAGACAGAATGGGCAGAGGTATTTTAAATATAAATAAAAAAATCCCCACTCGCTTCTATGTGTTAGGATAAAGTATATATACTATTCCATATAAATTCTGAGAACCATTAGAACTCATGTGCCAAGAATTCGGTTTAGTTTCAAGGGGAGCAGACGCTGCCGGCTTCACAGTGCTATGAGCGGACAGGTATAAAAGTAAGATGGCCACAGAAACTTCCTCGTTTATTTTAGCACGTTTATTGTTTCCACTGTGAAATCAAGCTTCCCACGCCAGTGCTGTTTTACACGCGCTGCCTTACCAAGACGATGGGAAAGACAGACATTTTAAAAAAGGCTAAAAGGCTGCCCTAAGACAGAAAGTCACGAAAATTAAAAGCTGCCTCAGAAGTACGCTTTCAAAGACGAGGCGCCCCCCATCCACGCCGCTTCTCGCCGCCCCACGCACGGGGCGCCGCCTGCCCAAGCCGCCCCCGGGTCACCCCAGCCCGGCAGGCCGGTCGCCGCAAGCCCCCGCGTTGGCCGTGAGGAGAAGGGCGGCAGCGGGAGGGAACCCCCCCCTCCCCTTCACGCCCCGGCGGGGCTAAACCCGCAGGGGACAGCGGGGACGCCCCCACACGCGGGGCATTTACCTCCCTCCGGCCCCTCGGGCGGCGCGGCGGCCGCGGCATCGCCTCACAAGCCAGGCGAGGCGGGCCGGGCTCCCCCGCAGAGGACGGCCACCCCGCCGCCCCGTTCGAAGCTTGGCGCCAACCGCTCCCCACTCCTCCCCAGGCGCCTGCGCACTGACAGCATCCGCCGTTCCCGCCTTCCCCGGCCCGCACGTCACGGGATGGGGGCGGGGTAATGGCCGCCGGCGCCTCCTCCCCTCAGCGGTGCCGCGGCGGCTCCACGCTCCGTGGCTCCGGCGTCCCCACGCCTCCGCGGGGCAGGGGGGCAGGAGGCAGGGCAAGGCGGGGGGACGGAGAGAGGTGGGGCGAGGCAGCCGCGGGCGGAGGAAGCGCGGTGGCTTCTGTAAATCCCTTCCCTCCGTGGCTGATGCCTCACCAGGCAGAAAGGGAGCGTCCTGAGCCAAAAGTCGCCCAGCTCCTTTTATTCACGCGTTCCTCTGTAGAGGAGAAATGAAGTACCGCGTCCAAGGTCGACGTATTCCAACTGAAGCTTTAGCGGCAGTTAACGCCCCCGTCCCAGAAAAAGGCCCCAGAAGTCCTACAGTGAGCAGCAGCGCTGTGATGGTGTGTCATTGCTTGTGGCGGTCTCGACCTCTTCAGTTAGGTGGTTTTGTAGGCCTTGACATGAAACTATTATGGTTGTTGGTCTTAATAACAAAGAGAATATTGTTATTCTCCACATACATGTCCAATCCTGTTTTGACTTCTGGTAAGTTCTTCACCTCCGCAACAAATCCATAAAATAACTTCAAGTTGGGTGGAAAATTCTTCCCTTCACCAATTTTGAGTTAGCCTTGTAGAAGAGTACAGGGATCTTGTTAGGTCATACAGAGAGGAAATTAGGAAGGCAAAAGCCCAGCTAGAACTCAATCTGGCCACTGTTGAAAGAGATAATGAAAAAGGATTCTACAAGTACATTAGCAGCAAAAAGGGAGCCAAGGAGGATCTCCATCCCTTATTGGATGCAGGGGGAAACATGGTCACCAGGGATGAAGAAAAGGCTGAGGTACTTAACGCCTTCTTTGCCTCAGTCTTTAATAGCAAGACCAGTTCTTCCCGGGGTATCCACCCCCAGGAGCTGGAAGATGGGGACAGGGAGCAGGATAAACCCCTCAATCCAGGAGGAAGCAGTTAACGACTTGCTATGCCACCTGGACACTTACAAGTCTATGGGACTGGATGGGATCCACCCAAGAGTGCTGAGGGAGCTGGTGGAGGAGCTTGCCAAGCCACTCTCCATCATTTATCAGCAGTCCTGGTTAACAGGGGAGGTCCCAGAAGACTGGAGGCTGGCCAAAGTGATGCCCATCTACAAGAAGGGCTGGAAGGAGGATCCGGGGAACTACAGGCCTCTCAGCCTGACCTCAGTACTGGGGAAGATTATGGAACGGTTTATCTTGGGTACGCTCAACGAGCACATTCATAAAAACTAGGGGATCAGGCCCAGTCAGCATGGGTTCATGAAAGGCAGATCCTGCTTGAGCAACCTGATCTCCTTCTATGACTAGGTGACCCACCTAGTGGACAAGGGAAAGGCTGTGTATGTTATCTACTTAGACTTTAGTAAAGCCTTTGACACTGTCTTGCACAGCATTCTCCTGGAGAAGCAGGCAGCTCATGGTGTGCACAGGTGCACCCTTTGCTGGGTAAAAAACTGGCTGGGTGGCCGTGCCCAGAGAGTGGTGGTGAATGGAGTTCAATCCAGTTGGTGGCCGGTCACAAGCAGTGTTCCCCAGGGCTCAGTACTGGGGCCAGCCTTGTTTAGTGTCTTTATCAATGATCTGGATGAGGGGATTGAGTGCACCCTCAGCAAATTTGCAGATGACACCAAGTTGGGTGGGAGTGTCAATCTGCTTGAGGGTAGGAAGGCTCTGCAGAGGGATCTGGACAGGCTGGATCGATGGGCAGAGGCCAACTGTATGAGGTTCAACAAGGCCAAGTGCCGGGTCCTGCACTTGGGTCACAACAACCTCATGCAATGCTACAGGCTTGGGGAAGAGTGGCTGGAAAGCTGCCAGGCAGAAAAGGACGTGGGGGTGCCGGTTGATGGCCAGCTGAATATGAGCCAGCAGTGTGCCCAGGTGGCCAAGAAGGCCAACAGCATCCTGGCTTGGATCAGGAATAGTGTGGCCAGCAGGAGTAGGGAAGAGATCATGCCCCTGTACTCAGCACTGGTGAGGCCGCACCTCGAATACTGTGTTCATTTTTGGGCCCCTCACTACAAGAAGGACATGGAGGTGCTGGAGCATGTCCAGAGAAGGGCAACAAATTTGAGGAAGGGCCTGGAGAACAAGTCTCATGAGGAGTGGCTGAGGGAACTGGGGTTGTTTAGTTTGGAGAAGAGGAGGCTGAGGGGAGACTTTATCGCTCTCTACAACTTCCTGAAAGGGGGTTGTAGTGAGGAAGGTGTTGGTCTTTTTGCCCAAGTAACCAGCGATAGGACGAGGGGCAATGGCCTCAAGTTGCACCAGGGGACGTTTAGATTGGATATTAGGAAAAGGTTCTTTGCTGCAAGAGTGGTGAGGCATCGGAACAGGCTGCCCAGGGAGGTGGTGGAGTCCCCATCCCTGGGGGTGTTCAAAAAATGTGTGGATGTGGCACTTTGAGACATGGTTCAGTAGACATGGTGTTTTGGGTTGATGGTTGGACAAGATGATCTCAGAGGTCTTTTCCAACCTTAATAATTCTATGATTCTATGATCTTTCATTTTAGCTGCACGTTCTTCTGCTCTTGTGTTATAAAAGGGGTTTCTTCCTACCTCTCCATATCCGTCCTTATTTTACACAGTTTTATCACATCACCTACTTATCAGTTGCCTTCTTCAGTGGCTCTTTGTACAGTAATTTTTCCACGTCCCTCCTCCTTTCACCAAGTTTCTTAAACTCCTAATCCTGCAATATCCTCCAGAGGTGCAGTAACTGGTTCTTCCCAAAGCCTTCCAGAGGAAGCCACACTGTTGTTTTGAATGATGGCATGTAGTTTCCAATTTGATCTCCACCTCCCTCCCAATGCACCCCAACAACTTACTCTTTTTGCAGCCACACCACAGTCACAAGTTTTAACGTGGTCATCTCGATACCCTGGTTTTGCTTTGAGCTGATACAGGCGGTGCTTTGGAAACCCAAGCATACTGTGGAGCCTTGAGCCATCTTGCTTTTAGCTATGATGAACCTGTATTTCCTGAATCTCAACCCTGTTTTGTTCCACAAGAATGTTCTTACCGATCTATTTCAGACACTTGAAAGGATCTTTCTCAAATACACTGTGAATGTTTAAAGGACATCATCGCTACCAGCTCTTCTCTAGCCCCTATCTGCTTGGCCCACTGAATTTTATAATGCAGCGTTTTTGTAAAGGCGGCGAGGAGTCATGCAAAGAAATTATTTCACATCACAGCAGGTCCAGGGATTTGGGGATTCTACCATCTCTAAAGACTCACAAACACAGTTTGCATGATTTAATTACATGATTTTAACTATATTACCTTAGAGTTGAACTAAGGTGATGTAATTATGGAAGGACTATTAGTCCAATATGTAAGTGCTTGCATTGCTAAAATTTATTTCACTGTACAGGTATTAAGCCACTTTACCCAGTATAACTGTTTTCCCTCCGGAGTGTTGTACAAGCTGAAGTATACCCCATCTTTTCCTGAACCAATAGAGTTGATAGAAATGCTGCATGTCACCAGTCCCGGAGTAATGGGGCAATGGGGATGCTCAGACCTTTTAACGGCGATAAAGGCTTCTTTTCAGAGAGGCAATTACCCGTATTCCTTGCTCAGTTGTCTGTGGGGTACCCACATTACCTGGGCTTTGTTAGTTTCCCAAACGCCCTCTTCCTCCTTTGAAGACCGTAAACAGAAGGAGTTGTGAGCAAGCGGACTTCCCCCGCTAGGAAAGCCACGGCACTCCCAGTGGGGGCTGAACTGAACATCAGTTCAGTTCTGGGGGCTGAACATCTATCCATCTTCATAGGGTCTTGCAGCGATGTGCTACTTCTTGAGCGCCCATTGCTTCTCGGGACTTACGCAGCTCTGTTGGGATCTTCGCCGATTTACAGTTGCATAAACAACGGAGGCTTTATTCAGCCCTGGGTTTGTTCGGCAGCTGCTTGCCCTGCGGCTGCGTTTCCTACCTGGGATCACAGTCGAAGGCCTGCAGGAGCAGAGTGGGTTGGCACGCAGCATAGCTGCCGCCGAGCTCTGCAGGGGCCTTGGCCTTCTGTGGAGGGGGTAAAGAGGCAAGGAAGGGAAATCCTGTTCGTGATGGCTGGGGCTTCGCGGTCTCGAGCGTCCAGGCTTCCCGCATCGCCTGCTCGGAACGGCAGCTCCGGCTTCAGCTCAGCCACCAGGAAAAAGCTGTGGGCACAGAGGCGAGGGCAGGTGTTGTGGTTTAACCCCGATCGGCAACCAAGCACCACACAGCCGCTCGCTCACCCTCCCCCTGCCCCCGGTGGGACGGGGGAGAGAACCGAAAAAAAACCCCAAACCTAAAACCCGTGGGTTGAGATAAAGGCAGTTTAATGGGATAGTAGAGAGAAATAAAATAATAATAACAGTAATGTTAAAAATATACAAAACAAGTGATGCACAGTGCAATTGCTCACCACACACTGACTGATGCCCAGCCAGTCCCCAAGCAGCGATCGCTGCCCCCCCAGCCAACTCGCCCAGTGTCTATACTGAGCGTGCCGCCATATGGTATGGAATAGCCCTGTGGCCAGCCTGGGTCAGCTGTCCTGGCTGTGCCCCCTCCCAGCTCCCTGTGCCCCTGGCAGAGCATGGGAAGCTGAAAAGTCCTTGACTAGTGTAAGCACTACTGAGCAACAACTACAACATCAGCGTGTTACCAGCATTGTTCTCATACTAAGTCCAGAACACAGCACTATAGCAGCTACTAGGAAGAAAATGAACTCTGAATTAAGCTGAAACCAGGACAGCAGGCCTGCAGCCCCCCCATCTGCCATCGATCCTCCCCGCCAGCCCCCCCGCGCCGGGCTGGGGCCAATTTCCCCATCAATTAGCAACAATTAGCAGCAGCTCTCCGGATGAGGTAAAGGCAGGGCGGGGAGCTAGCCAGGACCACTGCCTGTGCAGGTGACCATGGAGGGCTTTGTCTATCCCCCCTTCAGCACGTACCAGAGCTTCAGGGGCAGCCTCACGCCGAGCCGCAGCGGGGAGCCGGCGGTGAAGCAGCCCAGCTGGAAGCAGAGCAAGAGCAGCGGCATCAGCCCCTTCCTCGGGGGGCCCCTCACCCCCCTGCCCTCTGACTACCTGGACAGATACCGGCGGGCCCAGCTCCAGGCCCTGCTGTCGCAGGTGAGCCCCGGGCTGACGCCGCGGCTGCGCCGGGCCGACACCAAGGAGGTGGGCGTGCAGGTGAGCCTGCGGGCTGACGCCGCGGTCCAGTGCTCGCTGGGGCCGCGCACGCTGCCCGCCGGCTGCCCCCTCGGCCCCGCCGCCCTCCGCACCCACGGGCCCCTTGCCCTCTACTCGCCCGTGCCGGACCGCCGCCTCTTCACGCTGCCCGAGGCCGCTGGACCCCAGGAGAAGGAGGAGGCGTCGGAAACGAGCCCCGAGGAGCAGCAGACGGCGGAGGACGGGAGCGCAGAGCCGCAGGAGGGCCCGGCGGAGGCTGCTCTGCCGAGCGAGGAGGCCGCAGAGGCGCCCCGGGAGGAGGCCGCGGCCCCCGGACAGCGGGCTGCCTTCCAGGTGTGCGGCGCTGGGACGGCGGCGCCGGCGGAGGGGCTGGCACCTGGTGCGGCCCCCGCTGGGCGAGGGGGGCGGGGGGCGACCCAGCGAGCAGGCCGGAGAGAAATCCGCTCTCGGCAGGCACGACGGCCCCCCCCCGGCTTCCCGCTGGGGTCCGCGCAGCCCCCTGCCCCCGGGCTGGTAATCCCCAGGCCGCTCTGCCTCCCGTGCGGCAGGGGAGCCTCCTGCCCGTGCAGTCGGGTGGCGTAGTGGGGGAGCTGGGCCGGGTGTTCTTGTGGTGCTGGAGGCTGCTCAGTGAACTCTCTCTCTGCAGTTTTTGGAGCAGAAGTATGGCTATTTCCACTGTAAAGACTGCAAGACCAGATGGGAGAGCGCTTATGTGTGGTGCATTTCTGGAAGCAACAAGGTAGTTCACAGGTTACTCCTTGCTCCTGAGGCTTTTAAGAATGGCACCAAATCTGTGGCAAATCGGTTGCTTTGGCACAAATTTAGGTACCTGTACTGAACACCCCGAGTAAGTCTCCATAGCAACGAACTTGCTTTTTTTTCAGGTGTACTTCAAGCAGCTCTGTCGCAAATGCCAAAAGGGCTTCAATCCCTATCGAGTGGAAGCAATCCAGTGCCAGGTGGGTTGCAGATTTCTGTATCCTGGTAAGATTGCCAGAGTTTCTCATATACTCTAATAGTTTACAGTTGCTGAATTAGATACTGACTTTATCTGGGAGAAAACCTGCTTTCTTCAAAGTACTAGGAAAGGTGTAATGGGATAGGACTCCCTCCACCTGCAGATGGCTTACATGAATGGTTTTCTGTCCATACAGTGTTATGTCACCTTCCATGTAGAGTAGGGTTTTGTGCTTCTAGGTGAGAAGGCTCTTGCAGCTTAACCCCACTGGGTTTTTGTCATAATGGCTCTTAAGTCTATCAGCCCAAATGTATTGCTATGATTAAGGAAAAACTAAATGTCAGTCTAACATGAAGTGAGCACCTTTGATTTACTACTAATAAAATGTCTTCTTTCTTAAGACCTGTTCAAAGACTCGTTGTTCCTGCCCTCAGAAGAAAAGGCACATCGATCTCAAGAGGCCTCATCGCCAAGAACTCTGTGGCCGCTGCAAAGGCAAGAGGCTGTCCTGTGATAACACTTACAGCTTCAAATACATTGTCTGATCTGTGTGCCCTCTTCTGTTTTGTGCTTTGCACTTTGTCAGTCTCTTGCAATGTTTTGACTTTAGGCTTTTGACCTGGCATTGGATAATGGATAAAGACTTTTGTATTATTTATAAAGCATATAATTTCAGTGTATATATGCTGTGAATAAAGTTTGCACTAGTTTGTTACCCCTTAGTTTCAGCTTGCTGGGATGAAAGTGGAAAGTGTAACTGGAAGGAAACAACCTGTTTTCTTTAGGAAGTCAAATAGGTTCTTTGTTTTTAGCCTGCCTTTAGGGAACGCTAAGATTAAAACTGCAATAGTAATTTTTTCCTTCAGTCACTCAAACTGAACTAGTGTGGAAGATGCAAATGTTCTGGAGCATTTGCATATAGTCTGGGGTAAACGCATCAAGTGTCTCTTCCCACTGCCTCTGTCAGATGTATAAAAAAAAAAATCACAGCAGTTCAATAATCAAAGACTATGTGTGTAAGATATGAGGGGGAAAGTGTAAGCTTCACATGTTTTCCCAAGTGAGAAGGGGAAAAAACGTTTTGAACTAGGGTATCTGTGATGAGAGTGTAACCAATCTTCTAGATTTAAGGTGTGCCAGAAGAGGTAGAACAAGTCCCTGTGCCCCCCATTCAGATACAGGCTTGTGCCTCGGAAGACTTCCAGTCATGCAAGGTATCTCCAGGGCAGGTGGATTAAGTGTAACTGAATGTGCTTTCATGGAGACAAAATGCAGTGGGGCATTACTACAGTTCATGTTGTCCTAGCACTTCAGTGATGCATTTTTTTTTAATATACTGATTCTACTCTACCTGAAGTTTAGAAATGGTGCAAAGAAAACTATAGATGGGTTATGTCATGGGTTTTGTTGTATCTGTGAAGAATCATAGAATACTTTTGAGTAGAAGGAACTTCTGGTGGTTTTCATACTCAGTGGAGGACCAATTGAATCAAGTTGCTCAGTGGTTAATAGATTGTATAGTGACAAGTGGTGTACAGCAGGTGGTCTATCCTGGGACATGTCCTGTTCAACCCATTTACCGGTGACCTGGGAGAGGCAACAGAGTGTACTTGTCCAGTTTGCAGGTGACCCCAAACTGAGGGGACCAGCCAATACAGCTGAGGGCAGTGCAGCCATTTGGAGGGATTTCAGCTGACTGGAGGGATGGGCCAACAGGAACCTTGTGATATTCAGCAGGGACCACAGGAGATTCTTACCCCTGGATGAGGAGAACCCTTTGCAGTAACACAGACTGGGGACTGTCTGGCAGGGGGCAGCTCATGGGAAAGTGCCCTTGGGGTTTGGCTGGCAGTGAGCTGGGTGTGGAGCCAGCAGTGGGCCCTGGCAGCAACAACTGCCTGGGCTGTATGAACAGCAGCAGAGCAGGGGAAGCGATTGTCCCCTTTTATTCAGCACTCACTAGACCACGTCTAAATTACAGTATCCAGCTTGGGGCTCTCTATATGCAAAAGACATTGATCATCTGCGAGGAGTTCAGCGGCGGCCGCCAAGCTGGTCACAGGGCTGGAGATCTCTCTCTGGGAGGAGATGTTGAAGGAACTGGGCTTATTCAGTCTGAAGAAGCAAAGACTTCAGGGGCACCTAACAGTAGTCTGCTGGCTTATGGTTAGTGAAGAAAGGTGGAGCCAGGCCCTTCAACATGGCTTATGGTAGGGGGATGAGAGACAACGTGCATAAGATAAAACAAGATAGGTTCAGACTGGATAAAGGAAAAGCTTCTCCACCATGAGGACAGTCAAGGAGAACAGGTTTTCCCGGGGAGGTTGTGCACTCTGCGTCCTTGAATGTTTTCAAGACCTGACTTGGATAAAGGCCTGAGTAACCTGATCTGATCTCGTGGCTGACCTTGCTTTGAGGTTGGAGTAGATGACCTCCTCAGGTCCCTTCCACTCTGAATTTTCCTGTGATTCTGTGATCTGTAAAATATCCATAATTTTGCCAAGTGATAGAGCAGATCTCATCTTTCACCTACCACTAAATATTTTTGCAGACCACCCCAATGACAGTTCTGAGGAGCTTTCACAAGGGAAACACCAAACTGAAATTTGAAGACTTCTCTAACCATTGTGGATTATTTTACTCAGAAAAATAGCTGTGTGATGAATGGCATTTCTGCTGGAAATGATTTGCCTTGCATCCATTTTGTCCTGCAACTACAACTATGCTGCAGAGCTCTGTGGACTGCACAATGAGAAAACCTGTAAAAGAAGTCAATTTCACCCCTTTTATGCATCAGTGTAAGTGCTTTTCAAGATCCACGTAAAACTGTGCAAGCATTTTGAAAACAAAAAAGGGGCGAAGGGGAGAGGGCTTTACTGGATTCTCAGGGGCGAGGCTGATACGGCAGACTGGACAGCTTTTCTTTTACCTTTAGCTTGAGAAAAAAAAACCCCACTGAAACCAAATGCTGGAATGTATATGACCATTACTGATGTTTTTAACAGAAACAAACCTTCAGCTCCATTTTGGATTTTTTTTTTTTCCAGTTACGAAATTGCTTTAGTCAATGTACTCTTCCTGGTTGAGTTACAACTACAGAGTGACAAAAATATCCTTACATTTCTCGCTGGTTTCTTTCAGTGCAAGGAACTGCATAAGCGATGAAAAAGGTGTCTTTTGGGGGCTGCTGATCATGGATACCACCCTCAACAGTACAGATTCAGACAAGAACACAATCTTCGCAACAAGCACATACTCTGTTGTGATTATATATGACTTTTATATTTCAGTTAAATGGATGTACTGATCCAAATATCAACCAAAGTTACTTCACAAAAACAGTAAGTGTATTTACAGAGTGAATAAGTTACATAGTTGTCTGAATAAAAGTCTCAGATGTGCAACAGATTTACATGCATACATTTAACACTGGACAGCAGTTAAATGTAAGAAAAAAACATCCAGGTATGACTTTTATATATACATTACAAATAAAATAAGACATCTCTTTAAAGAAACTTATCATGAGAACTTGCGTTTCACGTTAATATTTTTACTTTTTATACTCAAAATTATTAAATAAAAATACGCATGCATAACAGTTCAAAAGATTTGACTCTGCAATGGGACTTTCTCCTACAAAATGGCAAGTTAAATTAGATCAACCATCCTTTAATAGTATAAATATATTCATAAAAGCAACCTCTAGTAAAAAGCAGCCAAGGTCCTTTAAAAAAAAAAAAAAAGAAAATCTAGCAAGACCGTTCATGACGCTTGGGGGCCTAAGAACAGACCTCTGCAATATGATCCAGTACCTTCAGAGACAGTAGCCTAGTAACATTAGGAAATGTACTTCATAGCAGCTCGTTGTTTTAAGATACAGTAATCATATTCAAATTACAGTGTACATTAAACTGTAGTCCATTTACAATTTGTTTCATATACACAGGCTCTCAGCTTTTGACCAACAAGTTTGCGAGATTCTGTGGCCAGCTTCATTCTGCCCATCTTTCACTCAACCAAATAAGAGAAAAAAGGAAAAAAATGTACAGGTTTTGTTTGGTTTTTTTTTTTTTTAACAAAAAATATTACTTTGTGAAGGAAACATTGCACTTTTGCCAACCTAAAATAAAGGAAGTATTGTTCAGTGTAGTAGGCTTTGGTATGCAATGGAAGTCACTTCTTCAGTAGTGAGTTGCAGTTGCTCAGTGAAACGCTAACTGATTTTTGTGCAACAGAGAACAAAGGATGTTGGCCCGGATGCTCTATGCTACCTTTGTCCTTACAGTATTGCTACACATTTGAAGTTCAGCCCGTATCTTTTTAGAAGAAATCCTAAATGTAACAAGAGCGAGTACAGTTTGACCAAACCTTTGTAAGGCTGAGAAGACATTGAGCCACCTCACTCCAACAGGGCAGCACTCCCAGCTTGCAAGAGGACACAAGAGTCCTGTCAGAGACTTGTGCCGGAAATGCTGGAGTCTGGAAGAAAAGTATTGATGACCCGGTAACTCTGAGCTCTGCGAATCATGTCGCGGATCTCTATATTCAGTTCCATTAATTTGGTACAGATTTCCGTCAGGCTCTGGTTGGAGCCCACCAGTGCATAGGTGCCCGTCTGACCCAAGGTTTGGTGCCGGAAGTAAATGTTCAGTAGTGTCTGGACTTCATCATCAGAGCTACTTCCAAAGATATCATTGGGCCACAAAATCCTGCAATCAAACAGGAAAAGAATGTGCGTATCATTATGGGTTTATTAGCACAGACGGAAGCTAGCTGATGGAGATCTCTAAAAGGAGAACTGACTCACACACGGTTACAAGCCAAAAGCAACTCACTGTTTTATGCTACTCATTTGTTACTCAGACTCTGGTATCAGGCACAGAAATCACATAAAAGCGCAATTCCTATTATCTAAAAAAAAAGAAGCTTAAGAAAACTCATTTAAATAGGTGAAAGTGAAACTGGGCTGAATGTTAGCTGATGCCAGTGACCTACAGCTGTGAGGAATTAGCTCTAGGACAAGATTCTTAAGAGCCTCACAGAAGTACTTTTCATCTACACAGTGTAATTAAACATCTTCATTGCTGCAAGCATACCTGTTTGTGTTACTGATTTGATATTGTTACTGATGGCACACCCCTGCAAAAGTTAGTAAGATCAATGCCCCATGTACCTTGTAAGAAACATAGTCAATTAATTGTGATGACTCGGCACATTACATGTAGTATCAAGTTAGGAAGCTCATAAAGGCATGCTGTTCTATTAACATGGAAGTCTAATATGAGCCATGTAGCAAAACTTGCCTGCATTCTCGTATTTGTCGGATGGCTTTAACAAGTTCATTGTTTTTCAAACACTCCAGCATGGACTGAATAGCTGCTTCTGTAGAATTGAATGTGGGCTCAGACTCTGTCGTCAGAGGCTCAGCTGCGATTGCGGCCGTAGCATCCTTAAGATTTTTCTTCAACTCACTCAGTTCTCTTGACATATTTAACAGCTGTTCCAAGGAGAAAGATGAGAGATGTGTGTTTTCATTCTCGTAGGCACTAAAGGGAGTAGCTATTTCAGGTCTTACTACTACATCGGATGTACACACTACGGAAAAGACCCCATGTTAAGGCAAGGACATTTCTTGATCTCTGTCCTCTGTGCAGTATAGGGAAAACACAAACAACAGATTTTTAAGCTTTGTGCTTCCTTTAACCCTATGCTGTATTTTTGGCTTGCTAAAATGCAAGAGCACAACTAAACAATCTTTCATTTTTCACCCCTGCTACTTCTTTCATATCGTAGTGGCAAAGTTCAAGGAAACTTATACTTCTCCTAGCAGTGATGTTGTTATTTATTTACAAAACACATGCAGAATCTTACACGATTAACAGATGGACAGGAGTTGTAGAACGCTTTGTCAGGCCGAAAAGTTACCATGGCACACGACTCATAAATAGTTCATGAGTGAACAGTTAATTTCTAAAGATCTACCTTTTCATGCTCATACATGCTAAAAACAACCATTCTCACATGAACTAACAATGGAACTTCCTTTAAATAATAGCTTATGGCCCCAGCAAAATATGTGAATTTCACGGTGAAACAGCTATTCCTCATATTGTTCCCCAGTTCGATAGGCTGCATTACTTATAACAACCTAACAAAATCGTAACTGTGAAGTACAGATACAGAGATCAATCCCCTTAAAAGGAACTCAAAATACTTCTAAAATTTAGACTGCCTTGACTAGATGCCTACTGTCCCGTCTTCTCTTAAAAGTGAACAGCCCAGTCACACTGTGAGCCAGCCTTCAGAACAGTTCCTTAAGATACAGTAAGTATTCAAACTCCTTGTACTGCTACAGCACATCTGATAAAACAAACCATTTCCATTTATAGAGAATCTGTAAACTGCTAAAATCTGTAATAAAATACATTTTAGAGCTTGAAATTTTGTTTTACAGCTACAGGCAAAGTACAGTAACTTTCACCCCTCAACTGTTTATATATACCTTACCAGGAGAAAAATATATATGGATTGGCAAGTTATTTTACTATCTTCCTTTAAATGATGATCATTCAACTTAAGCACCTCAAAGACAGTTCAAAGTATATGTGTATATATATATATTTTATGCAATTGCTGAAAATAAACTTGAATAACACTGTTGTTCTTGTGGAGTATTTTTTTAAGTAAGATACATAAAATAAAAATAAATGACTTGCAGATGTTCACACAGTGTGAGCCCTCCCTACATGTAAAGTGTGTGAGTGAAGTTAAGATTTCATATATCGTATCTTTCCATAGAAAGAAAAATGAGAACATGAAAGCAAAGAGGTATTTTCAGTGTAAGACTTTGTAGCTTGTTACATACCTCTGGCATGGAACTGACTTCATGCACTTGTCCGATAAGTTTACAGTAGGACTGAAAAAGCAACAGCAGCTGGAAATGCAATTTATATAATCTCTGACACAGTTCCAGTTGCTAGGGAAAGATTTGAAGGATAAGAAAAAGTTAATAAGTATCAGCAAGTTGGGATAATTTTCAATAACTAATAAAACACACTGAAATAGTTCAGGTCTCAAACAACATTATTCTACTGAAGAATGATTATATACTATTTCAGAAAACAAGTAATGTTCTTTCTTCTGCAGGTAGGTCATATACGACATTGAAAATCAAAATGAAGATGGCTAGCTCTCAGGTAGCACACGTCAGCATCAATCTCAAAGCACTTTGTACAGGTTAGCTTCACTGTCTCCAGTTTGCAGCTGGAAAGCAGAGGCAGAATATGGGGGAAATTACTTTGCCGCACAGAACATAAAACTCTTTACAATTTCAGAAATGGTCAAAGCCTCTTCTGAGAGGATGGAAATCCAAGAGAGAAGCAATGAAGCAGTTGTCCAAGAGGGTCAAAGCTCCTGCCTGCTTCTCTGAGGGAGAGGAAGAGAGGCAATAAATCCAGCCAGGCGTGGGAAGGAAGAAATGCCAGCTCTGCAACTTAAACCTCAGCTCATGGATTTTCCACCATCTTAAACAAACCACACAACAGATGGCTGGAGTTTCATGTGTAAGAGGACATCTGGCTTCTACAATTTATTCTCCCAGATTAAGTAGTTCTATGAATATTAACATGTTTCTTCCAGTGTAACACGCAGCACCACAGAAAAGGTGTCAGACACATTGCAGTAACATGCAATGGGCACATCTGCCAGAGAAGTCAAGTTAATATGCTCATGGTCCTGGTATCCATGTGTTTATTAGGAGGGGCAATCTCATTTTTCCTCAGCTGGATCAATGTGGGGAAGGGAGGAATATTTAATCTTTGGCAAATTACGGAAGAAGTGAAAATTCTGGAAGTACAAGTCAGGAGGCCTCCTGGCCCTTTGGCAGGAAGGCCTTACAGACTTCAAACCATATTTGATCTGTCTTCTCTCACAGACACGGTGACCAAAGGTGGACTTGATGATCTTTCCATTTTCTTGGAGGAACTAGAGCAGAATTTCATGCCAAACGTGGCGGAAAAGAAGAAGATGCTATTAATGACTTTGCTTCCTTAAAGCACTTCATACATGCTTAGCTACTAGCATGTACTTCAACTATTTGCTGAATTGGGGTCAGTTGCCAGCACAAATACTAATAAATACTAAAACTACTAACAAAATACTAATAAAAAGTACTTTAAAACATCGTAAGAGTTAATTTGATTGAAGTGCTTGTTTACATATGGTTCGATATATATGTGACAGGGTTTTTATTCATAAGCCAAATTTAGAACCATATCCTTAGTGTTCCAGTTCCCAAAATTTCTGTACCAGCCAGATAAGGCTGAGGGGCTGAGGTCAAAAGGAAGCTGCTTTGGCAAATTGCAGCTTTGCTCGTCAGGGAAGGGTGGACACCACCTACCCAGCCATGAACAGTTAGCCAACGGCACTGCCAAACCCAGGCAGAGCTAGTCTCCTTCTGAAGGAGGTTTATGGACAAGACTGGGAGCAGGGGGAGTGCGCCAAGCCAGCGGGCGCCAGCCTGGCAGGGTCCGTCCTGCTGAACGCCAGACAGACAGGCTACTCACACCTCGGTGTTGGTCTGCCACAGCAGCAGAGCTCAGCACTGTAAATATGCCTGGGCTGAGGTCTGTGCTGTTGTGGATAAACTGTTTTTAGTATCTGGGTCGGTACGTTTAATGTTTGTTACGGGTGAGTAGGGTCAGAGCTTTCCCTCCCCAGATGGAAGAGAGGAATCCCACCAGACCTGACACGACAGCAAAGACCCACAGGAGCTGAAGGAAGGCCCAGCAGATCTGTGGTGGGGAAATAAGGGAAGGAATGGATGTGCGACCTGCTAGGCCAGACCCGACTTGTGGGCAGGGACGAAACCTATTGGTGGCCAAGAGAACGAAGACGTAGGGCATGAGGGACGCTGCCTGACAAATAAACCTGCTCAGAGGCCACTCTCTGTAACTGAGGCCACGGAGCACTGCCAAGCTTGCATCTCTGTGGCTAACCTTTCTCCTCCCAAAATACAGAGTGACTGTTTAGATACAGTCTCCTGGGAATGGCTCTGTCTTCCATCCTCTGTCAAACCATGCTCGGGCACATCAGCGGCTGGCTGGCACCGCAGCCAGAGAAGGTACTAACCGTTCAGCCCCCACGCCAGCCGGGGGACACGTGCTTGCTGCCTGGTCCTGTTTAGTTCATGAGAAGGGACACAGCCCGAGGTTCTCCAGTAGGGATCAAATTCACTCTATTCAAATTTTGGGGAACTGGTAACGCTATCTAGCAGTTAAACACACATATACTTGAAGCTGTCAGGGAGTTAAAAATTGGAAACCAGGACGTGGCATAACATAATTTAAAAAAAAAAATAAAATCTCGTGATAGCTTGGCATGTAACACAATTTTTTTTAGTCCTTGCAGAAAAATAATTTAGTTTCACCCTTCTTGCTGCTAACCTGAATGAAGACAAACTAAGGTCAAATTGAAGACTCCAGTTTGACTCAGTATTTAGTTACCATATCAAGCAACTCAATTTTTTTTCTTCTTGAGTAAGTATTAGAAACCGTCAGTGGTGAAACTATTCATCAACATATAACCAAAACCAATTTGAAATGTAACTGTCAACTATAAATTGTAGTTTTTCATTAGGACAAATTGAAAATTATGAATCTTACAATAATAAAAATTTTTATCTTCCACTCCAGCGTATTATATCCATTCAAAGGCTTGATTTTTAAAAAATTATGTAAATGACCATTTTAAAAAGCAAATGAAGGTGTCAGAATTTTGGCACAGTATTTTTAGATCTCACAGAACACACCTTAGTAAATTATTTTAGGCACTGCATGTAGAACCACGTATTCTACAGGAAAACTATAACAAAAAAGGAAAACATGCTTAGAAGTAAAACAGTAAAATTGGGGTGTAGTAGTCCATCTACAGATGGACAAAGAATATGAAAGAACTTCAACTTACTGCAAGAGATTCCATTTGCTACACAGCAAGCATGGCACAGGAGAAAAGGAAAGGAAAGAAAGTATAGTGTCAGTGTAATGCATGCAATAGGAAGCACAGCCCATCTTTAATAGCATAACTTGTCAGCAGTATTAGCAATGCTTGCCTCAACCTGATAACTGGTTGGAAATATCACATACAACATGCACAGCATTCTTAATAAAATCAAGCTTTAATTCTAATGGTAAATTACAGTCTAAATATCCTCAGTTAGATCTTCAGATTTATTAGTTTTGATTTATCCCACTCAGTAGCTCAGGAACTTAACAGTGAAATTGTGTTAGAAATGTCTTGAAATAATACTTTTATTTAAATTTGCTTTCTTTGTTACTAAAAAGAGCTCATATTGCAAGGTATTCAAAAAATCAGGCAGGCCTTTCAAGTGATGAACAGAACTGAACTTTGTTATTTATAAATACTTCTATTTTTGGATGTAACAGAGCTAATGAAATTTCCAGGATAAGCTTTGTGACTACTGGGTTTATTACTTGGCACATTACAATGGAAACATTTTGCATATAACTTTTAAGTTATGACTATCATAAGAAAAAAAAAATCAATGGAAAATGCCAGTTTGGTTTCACTACATGGCAATGCAACGAGTTCAGACAGCTTTGTCCTTCCTCTCACTAGTAATGATTCACTGACTCGTAATTCTGGAGCTATTAAAATGTCAGTGTAAGCCAAGTCCTGTTGCAATACTAATAAAAATTCTAATTGACCTGCATTAGCATTTCAAAGACTAGGAGACTAACTTCTCAAAAAAAAAAGTGTTTCTCTTTTCTTCGCCAAGAACTAACATTTGCACTCTGTGCACTTCTAATGCAGCTTTACTTATTATATATATATTACTTTCTCAAGACATTTTAGATGAACAGAGTCATCATGTAAATGCTGTAATTAACACAGACAATGACATCTGCCCAGTTACAGCCTGAAGTCAGTGCATATGCACACAGTGTTAATAAACATTTGGAAAGATTATTGAAATGATTTACCTTACCATCAGTACAAAGGCAGCAAACACAGAAATGTGAAATAATGCTAACTTGGTAAAGCCTGACAAAGTATTTCAGTGTGGCTTCTTTCCGTGGGCCTTGCTATTAAAAAATGTATGAAAAGTATTGTCCCAAATCCTGCACCACTCTTTTACAAAGCCATGACAAACTAAGCTGTAGGATCTTGTGATGTTTAATTTTATGCCTTTGACGTTGCTTGAATAGTTTTTTTTTCCTCTATTTAGTACTCTTGACAAAAACCCTTTATATCTTGGTTTCCATGCAGTTCATGTAAATTAAGCTTTGTAAAGCTAAATTCAAGACAAGAAGAGGACAAGAGCAGACAGATCACTGTGCTTTAGTAAATTCACAGGTGTGCTGGCTTGTGTTTTTCAAATCTTGTTTGTCTCTGTCTTAAGCTCCTCTGAAGTTTAGCATGCCACCAAGTTTCATTTGGACTTTCAAAAATATTGGAATCCACATACAATTTCTAATTTGCCATGGAATTTACTTTGAAGAAAAGGGGGGCAGAAGCAACAAAGTGAATTCCATCGTCTTTTTTTTTTCCAGAAAAAAAAGTCTTCCCTGTACTGTTTCCAAAACCAGGGCAAGCTAAAAATAAGGGTGGGGAAGGGTTTTCACGTTACATGAAAACCCCCTCTTCTTCACTGGAAGAAAATATACCAGATACAAAATCTCCCTAAACTACTGATACTCAACTCCATATTGCTGTACAATTTCATGACTGTAACTTGTCTTCCTCTCTCTTTCAGCATAAAATGAAATATTCCTTGGAAGTTGAAAAGACACTAATTACTGGACTGACATTTCTTTTAGTCCCTAGCAGCAAGGGCTCAGGTGGGAATGGTCCTAGCCTTCACTCTTCTCAGTTTCTACTTTAATTCCCATAGTAAGGGAAGTGTTGTTTTAGATTAGTTTATAGATAACACACACTTAGTGGGTTTGGCAGCTGAAAACACTGACTGTTTAGAGTATTTGGATCACTTGCACAGTCTTTTATGCAGCTAGTAAATGTTGCATCTAAGAAGGACACACACCCTAGCAGCAACACTTCAATTTAGTTTTTTATTGAGACAGGAAGATGTCCTTAGCAGACCAGGAAGATGGCAAAGCACTAATCTTTAGATCACGGGCCTTCTTGCTTTTTTCATATACGGAAAAGAGATGAGAGTTACACAATTATTTCTTAAGACATTAACACTTTGATGGCAACACAGTCTTCAGTCATTTATTGGTACAGGAGAGTCCCACTGCAAGAAAGTAACTGCTGTGTTGCAAGGGTTATTAATCACAAGTGCATACACCGTATGATGTGCATTCTTAAATATCCACTGGACTTGAAGGATAGTAGAAACTATTCTGTCTGGAGAAATCTAAAACACAGCTGTGTTCCTCCTTTAGAAAAGCTGCCCACCTGGGGCAATTTTACCTCATCGTCAATCCATGGATCTGTCAAACAGCAGTCAGACAACTGATTATTGATTATTAAGAATTTCTAACTTAACAATGAGACTCACTGTACCTTGAGCTTTACTGTAACTCAACTCCAGATGACTATAGTCCAAGAGGTACACCTTCAGTCTTATTAGCAGCCTAGAGTAATTGAACCTTTAGCCACAGGGAAACTCACAGCAACAGGTATATTCTGAATTTCTGAGGCAAATTTTTATGGGGTGCAGCATGTTTTAAGTATCCATTAACAGTTTGAGTTTGCAAAGCCCACATCCATTAGCTTGTGGTGGGCTTTGGGATGAGCAAGGTTTAAGAAGGGTGTAGACTGACTTTGGACTTACAGAGTAAATGGAAAGTCTCATTAGGAGATAAATACATATTTGAATTAGCAGTGCTAATTGACAAGAACAACAGGATATTCCACGTATCTCTTTTCCAGAAAAAAAGCCCCAAACAAAACCAGCCTTTGACTAGATTAAAAAAAATCCCTGGTTAGTAAGGCTGAAGAATGTACTGATAGCTGTACTCATTTAGGCCTGTTAACACCTGGACAGACAGCACAGTAGTACGTGCAGTTCTCTTTTGTCTGTAAATTGACTCCTATGTCCTTGACACTCTATTGCTCAATGTAGCATCAAAGCTTACAAATCAGGGACACCTCCAAATCATGTAATCTGTTGCAAGAATAAGGGGGGGGAAAGACATTTGGGGACATGAAGCTCTTACCCAATTTCAGAGAAGTTGCCAGCTCTAGCAGCTGACCTAGACAACTTCTATTTCAAGCTTCTTTAACATCAGAATAAGCAATTTTGCCTTTGCCCATTTTCAGTAACAGTAACAACGGTCAACAAATCATGTGCAATTATTTTGAAATAAGATCTGATTAGAGAAACTGGTGCCAAGTTAGTTACCAGCATCAGCAGGCATTTGTGATGCAACCACTTGTGCTAATGTTGAATTTGGTCTTATGTCTGTCTTGTCTGTACGGGGGTCTATTTTTACCTCAAGCTTTTTACCAGACGGGGAGTTCTGAGAATCTAAGATTTCTGCTTTCTGTAGAGCAAGGTGTTGCTTTTTCTTCCTTACAATTATTTCTGAAACTTTTCCAGAAGTAGCCTGGTTTTGTGCTTAGCTAAGCAATTTCTTTATGCCCCAAGTTTTCAGCAGGATTTCAGGCCCTAGTCTAACCTTCAATGAGTTTAAGAGTTTAGGTAGGTTCCCTTGTGACTACCACTGTAAGTCAGATTTTTTTTCCTACAAGTATTAGATTCTTTAGCCTTTCATGTTTAAGAAGAAGAGGAGAGGAAAGACAAGAAAACAAATACTTGCCAGTCTGGGAGTAATTTTCCCTTGTCCCTTCCTAATCACAGGTCCTCAGTTTCCCTGGACTCTTCCTCCCACTACACTTTTCTTGAATAAACAGAATGTTCCTTTGGGAAGAGCTGCTTCAATTGACAGGTGAATGAAAAGGGGAAGAAAAGCCATATGCCTGTTGATCAAAGACCTACCATCCTGTTAACTTCCAAGGAATAATGCATTTTGGGCTGAAGGAACAATGCCGGGGAGAGACCAGGGATTCCTGCAGGAGTGAGAAACCCTTCTTTTCAGTCTGTTCGATAAGCAGTAAGAATACTAACCCCTGCTTCACAAAAAACACATTTAACTCTGAAACAGAGAACACCTAATTAAAAAAACCACACAAGTGGAACAAGACATTTATTAACTGTTAGATGCATTTAGGCCAGCTATATGGGCTCAGATCACAGTTTATTCCTTATCCTCAGCACTCTCCGCCCTCCACTTTTTCAAGAAAGAAACAAAGTAGATGATCAGCAAGATGCGTGATCCTCCATCCCATTCTATGGGTTTACAAAAGAGGGATGAAGAGGATAAGTTAAGCTGTATACATACAGCAAGATATGTAACACTCCATTCTGAAGTCCTGGTTTGGGGTGTTGTGCATCAGTGGGAAGAGAAAGCCCATACACGTTCCAGTAGTTACGCCACCCTATGTGTACTTTATCTTCCTCTCCTGATGCACTTGCAGGATAGGTAGTTGCACGTGTTCCAGGTCTCTCCTTTTTTAGGTTTGAGAATAGTGCCCTTGTAACTTCCCTGTACACCACTACAACTACAGAAGAGACAGTATCTTATTTAAAGACATTGGAAGGTGTCTGTAACTTTTGCTGGTGCCAGTGCCAGGTGGGGGAAGATTGAACAGTTTTCCCACCACCTGTGATTGCAGCCAGAGGATTTATGAGCAAATTACATTTGCTAATAAGGTCAAGGAAGCCAAAACGCAGGGGTGGCAAGGATTTGGGATTCTTGGGAAATGGCATAAAAAAGTAGAAAACAAGGGAGTTCAAAGATGGGAAGACAAACGCATAGAGGTGGGAAAGAGAGGTGAAGATAAAACCAGAAGAAAATGAAGTGAACTGGGGGAGAAAACACACAAACTGAAACTAACATAAAACAAGGTATTTGAAAAAAATGGTTACAACAAGCAACTGTGTGTTCTGAAAATGTCTTAATTATCTTTTGAGTTAAAATACATGGAAAGAGGAGATGTCACCTTTTTCTACATGCTGCTGCTGCTTCCTGATTTTGGCTAATTGTCTCCAGCCCCCTCTTTTTCCCATCCCTCCATTCTTTTTCCACTAAAAGGAAATAAACCCACAAAATAACATTTCTCACCGCATTCTACACCACTAAGATACCAGCTGTTTCCTATACTTAGTATATCAAGTAACAGGAATGCCTGCTGATGGTGCTGATTCCTGAAAAGATTGATTTCTTAACTGGAATCAACACACTGAAAAAAAAATATGTATTTATGTGTATATATATGTGCATGTGCATGTAAAACTTTTGTTCAAAAGTGGTAAGGTGATATTTTGCCTTAGGTATAAATACTTATCTATAGAATAAACTATTTCACTGGCCATTTTACAGTCAGTATTTTGTAACTACTAATCTAAGTGGATTTCAACCAGGCAAGTCTTGCTGTTGGGCAGACTGAGTCTGTAAACAGCCATAGATAAAATGGGTGTAATGTGGAAGCATAGTACACCAGGAGTGATTTTCAGAGACACCGTGTTGTGGGAAACTGCTGCTGCAACATCTTTCTAAAGGGGAGAGCGTAGACAACCCAGGCAGGGTTAGCTCTGATTCCTCGGCTAGACTAGGAAGGCAGAAGTATTGCCTCTGAATTCTTCCCAGTTCTGTGGCCAGGACCGAGGCAACAACAATACATTTGAGCCTTAAGTGTGAAAACTGGTTTATGCCCAAGCCCAGCAGAGAAACAAGGAGGAAGTACACCAGGTTCTTGTGGGTCTGAGAACAAGATATATCACACATGTCACTTTACAGGGGAGAAATAATACTGCCCATTCATTACCTTCTCTTCTGAGTCCCCTGGCTGACAGGTAATAACTCCATCTCGTGAGCCCCCAGCAAACGTTGCTTTGCAGTTTGCAAGCCACTGTTTTCAGGAAGAAATTGAAAGAAGATATGAATAATGCCTATGGTTTGATTTGCAGAAAGGTAAGCAGTATTTTAGTTTCACAGCACAGCACGTAAACAAATAAAATTTTGCAATTGCACTTTATATTCACACAGACGATGATGATTTGCTTTGCTTGTAATTTAAAAAGTGTAGTCTCTATTTCTAGTAGTATTTGAATTGCATGACCCAAGAAAATGAATTAATTACTGAATAGGAGAAGGGAGAGACTGGGAATATTAAAGGTGCCAATGTTTCTAAAATTAAGGGATCCAACAGCTTTTTTTTTAGTTCTGGTTCATATGTTCAGGAACAACATTTAGTGAATCCAGTATCTGAAACATGTTTTTCTACTGAATATTAGTTTACACAGATCTAAGTGTATCTGCAGTCTCTTGATATATCTTAAGTATACATGTGTACAAACCCAAGAACACAACATAATCCAGCATACCGAGAGTGTTGCTTCTTTCCTATTATTGTACGTGTCCAGGTACTCCTGCAGTTCTAGAACACTGAACTTCAGCTTTTCAAGAAGGCCACAAGACAGCAGCTGGAGAAATGATATTAAAAGGGCTAGTAAATGTCACTAGAATAGAATAAAAATGTTAGCAGAGCAGAAAGTATAGTAAAGATCTTGCAAAGAATAGTTAGATTTGCAGATACTGATACTGAAAAATATTAATATTTATGCAAAAATATATATAAATAGAATGCTATACTGAAAACTGAATAGCAAAAGTTGCTCTTACAATAATGTGGAATTGAAATTGTATTCTGTGTTTAACAGCTTTGCAGAGGACTTCCCTAAAATAAAATACTGCAGAAAGTTTAACTAGTTAATCTCCACAGCTCTCTGATGATGTAAGGCACAGCTCTTCCATGGTCACAGCAGTGGGCCCAAGATTACACTTTGCAAGTTCCTACCTCTATACTTCTGTGTGAGGCCGCACTACCTGTGTGAGGCCACACTGTCCTGATGCTGCTGGATAAACATGGGCCAGAATGAAAACAATGGGACAGGCCATCTCATTCATTCCCTAATGTATGTTTTTACCATCCAGCTCACATCACAGTTGACTCGAAACAACTGAACATGTTACCATCTTTAGTAAGATGGTAACTATGCTGAACTATGTAAAAAGTAGCTTCTCCTTTTCCAGCTGTATCAGAAATAGTGTGTACAGCAGGATNATTCTATGATTCTATGATTCGTGGAGCCAACTGGGTCCTGTAGGCACTTGTTTTATATTGTTTTTTGGCACTCAGGCTCAGCACATCATACTGCCCATCTGCCAGTACTTACCTAATAAAATAATATGGAAAATTAATGGAAATTTGGTTAAGAACAAGAGACAAAAATTAGAGATAGGAGGTGGGTATCTTTTTGACATATCTATTCAGGAGTTGTCCAAAAGTGAAACAGCCAGTAGAATAACACAATGCAATGCAGCACATGCCCTTTGAACGGAATATACTCACTGTTTCTGCATCTACAAAAAGGGTGGGACATTCTGAACATGATGTTAACATCTGAGAAGACCTCACAAACTTGGAGCCTATTCCTCGCAAGTTGTCTCCCAAGTAACTAGCTGCGTCGCAGGTTAGGAAGCAGAATCTTTTCTGAATATTCTGTAAAGCAAAATACAATTTATCACATTTTTTACTCGAGTACAAGCTTCTTTCCTTTGTAAACAAATGCATGCTTTTTTTCTTCACACAATAACATGTGCAAAAGAGACCATCTCCCTCTGGAGAACTGAAAGTCTGCCCAAGGATACTGAATAACAATTATTTTGCTGGAGACAGTGTACCGCTGGGCAGCTGTGAAACTAATTACAGAATTCATAATAATCTACCACTGAAATACATTCCTTCTTGTAAAGACGATTCGATCTTTATAAAGCCTTTTACCAACAAGTAGCTGTTTTTTTTCTTGGCTGTACAGAGTTAACAGAGTTGATCAGCACATTACTTTTTCTGCCCATTCCGGGCATTGTTTTGTTAGTATTCCATGCCAAGTGGCTAATCAGATAATATAATGGATATCCTAATGCCAAAGAGCAGCATGGAAAAATCAGAAAAAACCCACTGTTTTCCCCTATGGGAAAAATCTTCTTACTAAAACTTTTCTGCTGCTTGGGAGGATTCCAGAAATACTGCATTGCATCCGGGAATTATTGTTCTCAGAAGATGT
>VZTL01065179.1:0-26289 GCA_013400535.1 Scopus umbretta | reverse complement strand
GGTGCACAGTTCTCTGCACCCATTTTGCCCAGGGATCTCTGCAAGTGCGGTCACCGAGCTGCTGCAGCTGCAATGCATAGCACTGATCCCCTGCCCCCTTCCAAAATAAGGAGTAAAGGTTTTCAAGGGCCCAGGGCTTGCTGGCATCTTGCCTTCAGTGGGAAATGATCCCTTGATTCACTTGTCCAAGAGCTTACAGCGCTGTGTGATCCCACCCTGAGCCTGGTACGGGAAAGCTGGCTGCACAGCAGCCATTCCCGTCCACCTCTCGTGGGCGTGACTGAGCCCAGGGATTTTTCAGCTCGTTCTCAGCAATTGTCTGTACCCAGCCCCATTATCTGAACCTCTGGGAATGGTGGAAAGCCGACTCCACTTTGAGGGGAAACAATTTTTCAGATGTGACTGAAACACTGCAACTGTGGATGGCTTTGAACTGTGTTATAAACTCAGGAACTTTCATCACACTGGTTCAGTCTGAAAAATCAATGGCCCTGAATCTGTTATGCCCAGGGAAGGGTCAACAGCCAGCGCTGCTGTTTGCATTGCAGCCAGTTAGAAACTCGAGGGAAACGTGCACCGGTGTGCAGGACCATGCAAGCAGGGCAAGGCAAGAGCTTTGGGAATTGTGGGTCTCCTGTGGAGCGGGGAGACACTTCTGCCCTGGGAAAAGCTTGTCCCAGGTGGTGCCTCTGGCATGCGTGAAGACCGGTGTGAGCGTTTCTGCCGCGTTGCAGTGAGGTGAGCTTCACAGCGGTCATGCAGCATCTGTGGGTGTTAAAACACAGAAGGATGGAGTCCTACTTGAGGGTGTCCCACGCACGTGGGGGTAAGGGGTGAAGCAGCCTGGACTTGCAGTCGGAGCTACATGAGTGGGTCCCTGCGTTTCTGGAAAGACAACTCTGGGGTGCTTTCAGTGGGTGGGGGGCACATTCACAGCTTTCAGGGCTTTTATAAGGTAGGGCACAGCAGGGTCTGGTCATAAGGACTGGCCTTTCATTAAGCACAAGGTGGGGAGATTTTTCACCTCCAGCTCACTCGATTTTCCATCGTGCCCGGCGTTGATATAAAGACTCGGATACAGAGTTCGTTGCCCTGAGCGTTTGCAGCAGCCCAGCCCGTCCCACCGGGGCAGGATGCGTTCCTCGGGGGCGGCGCCGGGCGCGCTGCAGGGGCAGCCCGGCCGCCGCGGGGCCGCCATGCCCGCCAAGTCCAAGTACAACCTGGTGGACGACCGGCACGACCTCCGCATCCCCCTGCACAACGAGGACGCCTTCCAGCACGGCATCTGCTTCGAGGCCAAGGTGGGCAACGGGCGCGGAGGGGGTCCGCGGGGGTCCCTGCCCGGCGCTTGCACCCCGACCTCTCCTCCCTCCCCCCGGGATTCCCCGTTTTCCAGCTCTCTTTTCTTGTTTCTTCTCCGCTTTCCCCGTTGGCATTGCCTGCTCTCCCCCAAACTCGATTGCAAAGAGTTGGGTGAGGCTTCCCACCCATCCCGTAAGGATGTCGAAGCTGGACGGATGGATCAAGCTGGAGCGGGGTCACCCTGCGGCTTTCCCTCCTTGGCCCTGCATCCCTCCTTGGCTTGGCGTGGTGTTGCTTAGGGACGTTGGCCCAGGAGAGCCAGGGACTGCATGCATCTTCCTGGGAAAGAGCGGGGAGCTCGGGCTTTGCTCTGCTTTGCTCTGCTCGGCGCCGTGCGTAATGCTGGAGTGGCCGTGTGGTGAGGGACGGTCGGTGTCCTGCAGGATGCCTTGTACCCTGGTGCTCCTCTAATGGGATAAACTCATCGTGTGAGCAGATGGGGGAACTGCGTGCCGTTTGCGGCGCAGTGCAAGAGGTCAGGGCCACCCGCCCAAAAGAAAAGCTTGCTATTTCTCCTTACATATATAAACCATTCTTGATAGTGGGTTTGGCAGGAAGCAGTATTTTTGTTTTCTGTTGGGACCTCTCGGTCTCTTACTCCACTTAGGCTGTGGCTTCCCGCAGTCTGAGTGCTTGCGCTCTCTCAGCCGGCTGGGAGAAAGCCGAGCTACCCGTCCACGTTGCCCAGCCCTGGGTAGCGCTGGCTGGCAGCACACCGAGAAGTAGCTGCCCATGAAATTTGAAAAGGAGAAACATAAAATCCTGCCCACTTTGCTGTTCCTGGGGAATACGGTTGTCATGCTGACAAGATGCTCCAAGTGAGGTTGACTTGGAAAAACCCCGGTGTAAAACAGATTTTGAGGGGCAGGGAGGGTGGCATCTGTGGCTCACTGTTGTCCTTGGAGCACAGGTGCTGGCAGAGGAAGAATCGCAGCTTTGGCATTCAATCCTGTGCAGTGCCCCTGGGGCAAGGCAGCGGCTCCCTGGAGGGTGCCAGGGTTGTGTTATTTCCCCCTCTTCTCGTGGCTGGGAGGGTTCCTCTGCAGAGGCCATCACCTGCCTGGTGGCAGGCACCATGCTGCAGAGAGGAAAACAGCAGAGTTGTTGTTTACGGAGCAAACTTAAACCTGCTTTGCAACTCTTTCTTTGGAAAGGCTGTACAAATTCAGCTTTGCAGCCTTTCGCTCCTGGATTATTGGAGCCAATTGCTGTTTTACTGCCAGCACCTACTCACCCCTCACCTGTGGGGAGGCTGCAAAGCATCTTCCCTCCTAAATCCCATGTGCCCGGGCGTTAAGTGCTGTGCCTCTTCCATGCCAGGTTTGGGTGGCCCAGCCTGGGGGATGAGGAGTAGGATGGCCCTTCAGTTGCCCCTCGGTCTGCTCATGGCTCATCTTTTCTCCGTGCTGCTGGTCTGGCTGCATTAATGGGGTGGTGCATATTAGTCTTTGTTAGCTCCTCTTTCTCTTATTTTGTATCCTGTGGCACGCGTTAATGCCAAGCACAATCCATACAAAACCCCGCTTCCGAATTTGTGGGTTTCTCCAGCAGCTTCTGGTGCCAGATGCAGAATGCAGATGGCTTAGGCAATTACTTCATCCTTTTATTAGATTGGTGGAGATTAATTAAATGCTTACACTCCTTTAGTTCCTTTTATCCCTGAGAATCCCGAGCGCTTAAACCTGCGTGGTTCTTGTTTCGGCCAGACACCCAGCGCGAGTCACAAAAATTAGGAACTCTGATTTAGAGCAGAACTTTGGGGGAAGAAGAAGAATTAAAGAAGAAAAATGCTCTGCTGGGGTGCTGCGACTCGCATGCCTGTCTCCTAAGAGCCTTCTGGGATTGCTGATAACACGGGTGGCGGGGATTCCGGTATTACAGCCCTCAGCAGCTGGATCGGCGGTCTCTGCTCTGGTAGTCCAGGATTCCTGACGAGCTTGCTTGGGGCTCACCACAGGGGGGGTAACATGGGCCGGAGTCGGTATGCGCTGATTTATTGTTTTACTTTTGAATTTTATTTTTACACTCAGACCTACGCTGTCTGCTGCTGTGTTAAATGGCACACGTAGTGGATGTAATACGTGTTTTGGTTCATCAGTAACTGCTGGCATCCATGCTGATGTTCCCCTTGCTTCTCTCCTGAGGGAGTCCCAATGTGCCAGGGTGGGTGGCCACAGGCAGTCAGGATTTGGGCCCTTTTCAAGCACAGTGATGGACCCACTCTGAGGCAAGCGGAGCTGTCACATGCAGTGCCGTCAGGAGACTTGCGTTGCTCATCTCCACTGAAGCTACTTGCAGCCATATGCTCTGGCATAGGGACACTGAATCCGAGTGAAGTGTCCTCTAAAGATTATGTTAATCCATTTTCTGGAGAGAAATCCAATAGTTGGAAAATCCCACCCCGTCTTCTTAGGAATGGTAATACATTTCATACTTTTGGATCTGTATTCATTAGCCACCCATCTTGGCATCAAACCCCTCTATGTCCCTGAGGCCAGGCTGCTGGGAATCCGGGGGAGCTGGCTCCAAGGGAAGGCAGGGTGTTCGCTTTCCTTCTGCATCTTGTGATCTGAATTGTTGAATAAAATCAAAAGCCTGGCCTCTTGAGTTAGCTGAAGCATTCAGATGAAAGAGCTGGGAGCTGCAGCATGGCACAGGGGAGCAGGCGTAAATTCCCACTTGTGCAATGGTTTCCTGGTTAAATGAATGGGTATGTGGAAAGGAAAGAATCCTCCTGTCCTCCTCCACCTCTCTGCCCAGCACTTCTCCGGTCAGGGCGAGGAGGAGGAGGGGGATGTGAGCCTACTCCTTATCTTCCCAAAGTCTTGGTGCTGCAGGACAAAACCCAAGGGCCAGCTTGTGCAACACCAGCAATTCTGTGCATACAGAAATCATGACTCAGGCTACTCCAACGCCTCCAGGGAGATCAGCACGTAGAGGGAATTAAATGGGGTGGTGGAGCCTGTCACTGGACTGCCAGACCCCCCGTCCATTTGAGTGCAGGGGTGCTGGGAGCTGCCGCGTTTGCACGGGGAAGTCGTTACGGGTCCCTCATTAGAGCCGCTCTCAGGAGCTCACTGGGCTGGGCTCTCCTGCCCTGGAGATCTTGTGGTCCAGAGCAAGATTCCACCTACCAAATACCCATTATTTGGAAACAGCTGTTAATGCTTCAGTCCTGAGGCTCATTAATCCCTTCACAGTGCCCTAATGTACGTGGTTCCAAATGAAGGGGGCAGGTGGGTGCAAGGACCCTCTCTGCTGCTCCCCCATCTGCAGGCAAGGGGAGAAGGGGCTGTCCAAGCAAACCTTGGTCCTCAGGCAGACCCACCACCTGTGGTCCGGGACTGTCCTGGGCTGGGACAAGACATGTGCTGAGATCTGGCTTTTCTGATATGAGACCTGTTTGCAGATAAATGCGGGACTGAAGGTTTGGGAAGATTGCTGTTGTTCTGGGCAGCAGGTGGGGTTTTTGGGTTCGGGTGGTGGTTTATGGGTACCCCCCCCACACCCCTTAAGGGATCTTGGCAACCAGGCATTTTCTCTCATGTTTGTCAGTACTTTTCTCTGCTTTTGTGCGTGGGAAACTGAAGTTGAACCGAGCATCTGCTGCTATCTATGTTTGGAGATGGGACATGAAAGAGACTTTAGTCTCATCCAGTATGTCCCTTCCTATGAACCCCTCCAGCTCACCACCTTCCCGAGGTTGC
The DNA here is from genome assembly GCA_013400535.1 of Scopus umbretta. Lineage (NCBI taxonomy): Eukaryota > Metazoa > Chordata > Aves > Pelecaniformes > Scopidae > Scopus > Scopus umbretta. The sequence continues at coordinate 21,220 of VZTL01065179.1, read as the reverse complement.
CGGCGCTGGCAGTGCCTGCGGGTTGCTGCAAAAATAATCACTTTATCAGGAAAGGGATTATAACCTCAGGTGAACACTAAGCAGAAAATGCATGTGTGTTTCCACTCTTGAGTATATTTTTATGCATGTAGGGGCCATATGTGAAAGCATTTGAAGTGGGTTGAGTTGCAGGCAGCTCTGATCGGGGTCTTCAGTTCCCCTCCTCTGCTTCAGGCTCCCTTTCCAGCAAGGCTTCCTTTCCCGGAGGGCTGGGAAGCCAGAGGCAGGTTGTGTGAAGCTCTGCACCTCTTTAGCTGCCTGGGAGAGACTTGGCAGCTTTATTTGGGGGCTGTTTGCACTGGCAGCTCTGGAGTATGGTGTGCTCTGTCAGGGCTGCTCAGCCCGGAGCAAAGCTGCGCTGTGATTTAGCCCGGGATTGCTTGCTCGAGGCTATAAATAACCTTCCCAAGTGCCACAAAAGTTCTCGTCTGAAACAGTGGCATATTTCTGCCATACTTGTTAAGTCGGCTCACAGGCTGCTTAGTGAAGCTCTTAGCAAAAAAAAAAAAACAACACCCAACCAAAAACTGCTGGGATTTGGCAAAGCTGTGTGTGCCCAGACTGTGGGTACCAGCCAGGCAGTGCGTGGGCTTGGCAGATGCCAGAAGGTCCCAAGGAAGAAGCGATGAGGGTGGAATGCTCCCAGCCCTGCTTTCTGGCCGCCGAAGTGCTCCGGTCTTGTGCATCCCGTACACGAGTGCCTGTTAAGGCTGTAGCTGGGCGTAAGTGCAGGAAGCTCAGCCGCTGTGCGGGGGTCAGCTCTGGGCAGGGTGTGGAAAAGGAGGTGAGTGGACAGCCCTGCTTCGTTGGCATGGAAAAACTTCAGCTCCTCTGCTGCACCCCTTTGCTCCTGGAGCCCCTGCCGCAGGGCCGCATCCTGCTGCAAGGGTGTCTCCCCTTGTTGCGCGAGGTCCACGTTGGCTGCTGCGAGGGGAGGGTGGGTGCAGCGCACGTGGCTCCGGTGGTCGCTGGTGTCTTGTCTTGGGACCCCCAGAGCTCTGTGTTGCTGGTGCTCAAGCCCCTGCGCAGCTCCTAGGCAGTGCCAGTGTTTCTAGGATCAGCAGGGCAGTAAGCACTAATATCCTTAGGGCATCAGCTTGACCACTGGGGCCTGGCATGAGGTGTCCCTCTGTTAATGCCCGCTGTCTGGTTGTGTAGCTCTGGACGGGTGCGACATGCTGCGTTAAACTTCCTGGCTCCTAGGGCTGGATGCACCCCAGTGTCCCCAGGGTGCGGAGCCCTGTTAAGGGAGGACTGGGCAGGGCGGGAGCCTTCCAGCTCAGCAGAGAGTCCGCTGCACCCGCCTCCTGGGCTCAGGCTGGAAAGCTAAGGCTTTTTTCCATTGAAGTCAGCTGGCATCCTGACTTTTCCATCCCTTTTGGCCTCTGAACCCACACCACCGCAGTCTGAGTAAACTTCCCCCCTTTCCTTCTAGCGAGGCTGGGTGTTCCTGGGGTGCGGGGCAGAGCCGGGGCCGTGCCAGCCCAGCCCTGTGCCTCCCCGGGTGGAGGCTATGCATGGGAGAGTGGGAGTACGGGGACAGTAAAAGTCCCAGGAACTGGATTTCTCCTTGCTTTCCTTGACCATGGCAGCCCGAGGAGAAGCCCTTATCAGCCAGGCTGCAGGAAGGCTGGGTGTTTCCCCAGGCACTGGGGAAATAGAGATTTCAAATCTCTGAGCTCAGGGTGCATGGCTGGGGACTGGTGCCCGAGCACTTCGGCCCTTGCTTCATGGCACAGCTGTGTGTCATGGGACTGACATCCTGGTACCTGGTGTGGCCTCACACCACCCTGGACTCTTCAGAAATCTTGTGACCCTCACACCCCATATCTGATGCCTCCCACCTGGCTGCCAGTACCTCCAGTAACCCCTCCCTAGCCCAGGTGCAGGATCCCCTGCTCAGACGAGGCTCTCCTGGCCCCAAGGATGTGTGGTTTGATGCCCCACCTGGGGCTGGGACCAGCATGCCTCCTCTGCCTATGCTGCCTGCCTGCAGTTCCTCTGCAGGAGCGGTGGCTCTTCATCCACGGCAAGCTCTCTGACTTGGTGGCTTTTGAAGCTGGAAACCCGGCAGCCAGCCAATCTAGGCTCCCCTGGAAGTTGGTATGATTCAGCCCTGACCTTTGCACGCAGTATCGGGCTGGCAGAGAGGCGGTGTGCCTCCCTCGGGAAGGCGGCAGCTCCTCTCTGGGAAGGCTTTTGCTCCCCACCGCTGGTCGCCACCCCCAAGGGATCTCATCAACACCCCTTGGAAGGTGTCCCCCTGTCAGGGGTGCGATCGGCCTTCGGTTTTCTGAAAATATCTGGCACCTGCTGTCACAGAAAAAGCACCTTCTGAAGGAAATTCATTTCTGACAGAGCAGAAAATGAGCGATATTAACCTCAAGGAAAAATGAGAAACTAAGTGACTTGTGCAAACATTGCTTTGGCAAAATGCTCTCCTTTGATTTCTTGGGTTTTTTTGTGTGTTTGTTTTTTTTTTTTTTTTCTCCTCTGGCCTGGGGAGGACTGGTATTTCCCTGAACTGGACAGGTCTTTTGTAAGCCATGGGTGGAGGGTGCGTGGTGTGGGCTGCATCTGGAGGCCCTTTCCAGCTGTGCCTGGGACAGAGGGGGGAGCCTGTTTGCATGGGAAGGGGACAGCAAGCAAGCTCCCTTCGGGTGCTGAGAAGCCTGATGGGTGACGGTCACCAAGCCTGTGCAAAGGCAGGGAGAGGGGCTGCCCTTCGTAGGCTCCCTGGAAGGACCGATGGAAGGCTGGGTCCCACACATGGGGATGAGGAGCAGCGGGGCGAGCAGGGGACCAAAAGCACCCTGCAAAATAGGTGCATTGTGCCTGCCTGCCCGTGCCGCCGGGCAACGCAGCCCCAAGTGGCTCTGGCCGTTTGCAATGCGAGGGCTGCCTTTGTGGGGCTGCCAGAGCGCCTGGTTACAGGAGGGACCCCTCGGCTGCCCATTCACTGGTGCTCCAAGCGGGTGGCCTTTCTCCTCCTAATTGGGCTGGGGAGGAGGGGGCTGCCTGGGACTGCCTTCCCCACCGAGCCAGACGTGCCCCCTGCCTTCAGAGCACGGGGATCGGTGATCCCCTAATCCCGCCTGGCTCTTGGGTGCAGGTGGGGGGCTCTACCTCTGCCCCCCCATCCGCTGGCAGGGTGGTGGGGCCACGGGTCTGGAGGCGATTATTTGGAAAGCTGCGTCCTGCGTATGTGCGTATGGTTTCCTCCTCCTCAGTTCCCGGGGCCTTGGGGAGGGTGAGTTCTTTCATGGGTTTATTTTCTTTGTCAGCTCTCTTTCACACAGCTTTATTTTCCTTCCTTTTGTCTCAGGCGCCTTCCTTTCTCCTCCCCGGGCTCAGCTCCGGCCCTGCTGCCTCCCTTTCCCGCGGGACTGACCTGCTGGTATGGATGCTGGCCCGAGCCCTGGGAGCCAGGACATCAGCCCCTGCGGGGACCAGGGCCACCACCATGCCTGGCACCTCGCTTGGGGCACGCAGATTTTAAAGGAAAGCAAAAGCCCATGCCTGGGGTCTGGGAGCCCCCATGCCCAGGGGTCCCCGGGTCTCAGCGTTGGGGTGAGATGAGGGGGCAGTCCTCCACCCCGGAGGCTCCTTCTGCTTTGCTGATCCTCGCCTCTGCCTTGCCTGCTTTTTCCCACATCTCTTCCCAAAATGAAAGTCAGTGCTGGGAGTGGGAGGGCTGGAGGAGAGCAGGAGCAGCCCACGGTGCGCTTATTGCCTGCAAATCACTAATAAATATGGGTGGTTTCTCAGGCCATCCCTGCTCCTCGCCTGGGAAATAGGAGTTTAGCTTGAAAGGCTGACCTCCAAGTCCACATTTTTGGGAGGATACTCACCACATTGTGAAGGGTTACTCCTCTGCAGTGCAGTTCTTGCTTGTGATTTCTGCCCCGAAGGCACAAATAATCTGGGGAGACTCTGTCCATCTGTTGAGTTTTGTGAAATGTGCAAAAAATACCTGCCTTCAGAGTGGAGGAAGAGGTGGGTGTTTTCGGAGCTGTGAGCGCAGTAATTGTGTGAAGTGAGCCCACGCTGGGGCTGGAGGTGCCATGGGCTCTGCTTCAGCCATACTCACGGGTGTGGGATGCAGCAGGAGGCCCTAGGTTTGGAAGCAGAGGTGAATCCTGCATGGTTTGTGACCTGAGGCCCTTGGTTCAGGTGCTTGCAAGCATGGGCTGGAGGGGAGTAGCTGAATAAAGGGGCTCATATGATGGCATCGAGACATTTCCTACTGCTGGTGCTGTTTTTCAGGAGGACCATCCAGGGAGGTTCAACGTGGTGTCTAGTTTCTGCTCCATCACTTGCTTATGGGGTGGCACAGCCCTGCTGGGCTTGCACATGCAATTATGGGCATGACTGAGTGTTGCTGCTGGCCAAGGTTGTGGTCATCAGCCAGGAGGTTGGCATTGCTTGAATTCCTGTGGCTGTGGGAGCCAGCAGTGGACAGGGCTGTCTCCTGCCTGGCTGATAGCTGCCACCTCTTGCCCTGTCCTTGCACATGGCTGTACTCTGTGCTGACCTGTGCAAGAAAAGCAATTCCCCCTCCAGCGGCAGTGAGCTTGTGCTGTTGGGAATAGCTAGAAGAAGATAGGTCTCCTCTGTCTGTGACTTTTGCTAGCAAAAGTCTGTCCTCATAATTCAAGCTGAGAAGTCTCCCTTGCAGGTGAGTGGGAAGCAGTCATGCGTGGCCTCCAGGAGAAGAGCGGCATGGGGAGGCTTGGAGGGAGAGGTGCTGTGGACCCAAGAAGTTTGCCTGGCCGGGGAAGACAGGGAAAGGTTTTTCTCTTACCTGCTGCATGGTGACTGTGTGCCCAGGGCTTTGGCTGCCTCAGCCCTCCTCCTCATCTCCTCCTTTTTACTGATGGTTTCCAGACTTTATGTAAGAAAAGGGAATCGACTGATGTCAAAGATGCCTCTCTTAATGTGACCTGAACCTTTAAAGAGGTGGGAAGGCTCCGTTTAGGGGACGCAACTGAAAACTTACCAAGACTTGTGTTTTTGCAGTCAGGCATTCAGCGGTTGGGGTCTGGGCAGTTAATGCCACTTTTACCGGTGGCGTGCATCATGGGCTTTAATTCCCAGTTACATAAAGCTGCCCTGCACTGTGGCAGCCTGCTCAGCACGTGATGAACGTGCCAGCTGTTTGGTGTTTATTTTTATATCCTCTCTCTTCACGTCTGCTCTCAGCACCGACTGCCCAGTGCCGGTCACTGGATGCCTGCCTCCAGCTGCACCCAGGGCAGGAGCTGTGTGGCTGGGAATGGTCTCTCTGTGCGGGTGGGCTCGTTGAGTTTGGGCTGTGGATGTGGAGGGTTAGCAAGGAGGGCTCTCCAGGACGGCACACACACACACACACACACACACACAAAACCCAGGGGTGGTCGTGTGGCCCCTGATCCATGCCCTTCATAGAGGTGGCAGCAGCATGCCAGTGGAGAGGAACCAGGAGTCCCGCAGTGATGCTGGGTGAGAAATAACCCCTCTCTGCGGCCTCTGCCTGTACGACAGTGCCCAGCACATGTTTGGCCTTTTAAACGCCCGTCTCGGTGCCGGTGCTTGAAACCAGTGACCTGGGTTTTTACAGTGTCAGCAAAGGTTATGGCCGTGTTCACAGGAACACATAGCCCTGCCGGGTTTAGTGTCCGTGCTGCGCTGCCGAGGGTTACGTCAGCGCTTGTGTTGAGTTGAAGCGTGGGAGCACAGGGGGCTAGTAAATAGGCTTGAAACGCTTTTCTTCTAACTACACGTTTTTAGTGCCCTGCATTGACTCTTCATCACTTGTCTGTTTTCTGATCCTTCTTCTGAATCTGCCCTCTTCCATTTTATTTTTAAAAAGGTTTTTGTTCAGCATCTCTCCGTGCCGGGTCGCAGCAGTGCTGCCTTTGGTCCCCTTTGAATAGCAAAGCGGCTCCATTATTCTGGAGGCTTGGCCTGGAGGCTCAGCATCGCTGCAAAAACAGCCAAGGGTTTGGCAGGGCTGTGATTAAATAGTGAAGGGCCTGTCACAGGACAGGTTGCCCCAGCTATTTTAGGGATATTCTAATATCCAGGTCTATAATAGATGACTCGGTGCAGCCGAGGGGATATATTGGATTATACCTCCATACTTTGATCATGGCATAGATGAATGAGTCCTTCTGGCCTGATTACTGAAGTTATTTTATTGTTAGAATAAGGGTGGCTGAATCTTTGAAACATTGTGGTGAGGGAACAGCTTTGTGGTGGGAGAGGCGGGCAAGGCTTCAGGTGCAGTGGGCAGAACTCTGCCTGTTCCCCAGAAGCAACCCTGGGTTCCCTCTGGGATTGCCATCGAGGCCGTGGTGGGACTGTGAGGTTTCCCGTGCTGTGGAAGCTCAACTAATTGTCTCTTTCTTTCCCTCTAGTACATTGGGAGCCTGGATGTGCCACGGCCAAACAGCCGGGTGGAGATCGTGACAGCCATGCGGCGGATCAGGGTGAGTGTGGTGAGGATGCTCCTTCCCCTTCTGCATCGGGGTAGCGGGGACACCGCTCCTCCATCGCCACTTACAGCCTTCTCACACATAAGTCCTGACCTCCGGGTTATTCATAACTGTATTTTTCACCATCCCTCTCTCCATTGAGATCTCCGTGTAACCCAGGCATGGTGCCTGCAAGTTTCTTGTGCCACACTGTCACGTTTGGAGCATCCACAGCACTGGCTGTGCCCCCTGGTACCCAGGCATCCCGTGTGCCGTGGCTGGGGTTAGCTGCAGCCCGAGTGGTAGCAGGGCTGTCTCCGTGCTCACGGTGCTGCGTCCAGTGCAGGAGCGTGTGCTGCAGAGGCAGGGATGGGATGGAAGGTGAGTGCGGGACATGGGGCTGCTGGCACCAGATGGAAACTATAGCAAGTCCATGATACAGAGTATTTCCTCATGTGTCAGTCCCATTTCAAAGATGACAGCAAACTACTTGTGGAAGAGGTATGTTTATGTTTTACTGCTTGCATAAGAGCTTCAGCTGCATGAAAATTCGGGCGCTGCCTGGATATGCCAGTAGGTTAGTGCCTGGTAAATGGCAATGTGCAAATTAAAGTGCTGAGTAACGAGCTCTGGGGCTGGCCAGCAGTGAACTTGTTTAACAACGAGTAGATCAGGGGATGTCAGCTGGTAATTAAGTCATTTGGCTTCCCCAAATACTTATAGTCAGGATACGGGGAGCTGGTGCCGTATAATGCTCGGCCGATAGCCAGGAGAAGAGCTTTTCCTCTACAACCCGGCCTTGCGCCTGCACAACAGGAAGGTGTTCAAGGGTGGGCTGGGAGGTGAGCAAGCCACACACCCGGCAAGCTCGCTGCCCCAGGCTTAAAACAGCAGGAGCTTGACTGCTCTTTGATGCACGAGACAGCCCTTTGGGCAGTGGTTGGATCTTGGTCCGACGTACGTGGTAGCGTGGCCACAGGCGCAGGTAACTTGGTCTGTTCCATGGGTCACCCTGTCTGGGGTCTGCCCTGTCTTCCAGGGGTGGCTCTCTTCTGGGAATAACACTCTTAATTGGAAGGAGCTGAGGATGGTTGCAGGGACATTGAGTAATGGATGAGCTGTCTTTCTGGTGGCCTCATCCCACGAGCACTGGATCTGCTTGTGTGGCTGAGCAGCCCTACCAGAGCTCAGATGTTGCCCTGCTCCGCTCTCAGCCCTTCCTGTGGACTCTTGCTATAATCTTGTTCTCTTTTTTTTCTCATCACCAGAGGAGGAGTATCATATCGCAAGGACACAGATTGCAAGGCTCTTCTGTTTCAAACTTTCAGTGCATAAATAGTTTGTGGGCTTTTCTCAGCAGCTTTCCTACCTGCTGCCAAGTCCTCTCAGCAGTAGTCAATATTGTGGCCAGTGCACAAGTTGAGAAGTCCTTTATGGCAGTAGGTTTGTTCACCTTGGTTCCAAACAAGGTTTGGGACAAAACAACTTGTTATGCCATCAGGAGCTCTTATAAACAGCTGTTTCCTCTGCTGCCTTTCAAGATAAGACTTTTTGAAAGAATGCAGCTCCAGTCCCAAAATCACGTAACTCCACGTCAGTATGGGAGGATAGGCACAACTTTGAGGGCTTAAATAAACCCTAGGAGAAAAAAAAAAAAACACACCAAAACATCCTTGTTGGCCAATATAAATAAACTTAAGCATAGTTTAGAAAATTCATAGATAAAGCTCGGAATGGCAGGGAAAGGACACAAATTTAGGTAAAATAATGATTTCTCATGATGAATGATGTGCTTGAAACATGTGCTCAGGCTTTCTTGATCTAGTGTAAGACAGGAGGGATGCAAGTCATTGAAAGGCCATGAGTTTGCAGATCAGATCTGCCCGAGAGACTTTTAATGTCTGTTTATTTGTCACTGTTTGTGAAGAGGATGCCAGGATAGTTTGTTTGACGGGAGTTTATGCATACAGCCCTTCCCTGGTTTCCCATGTTTTGCACTGGCCTTGCACCCAGCAGCAAGACGTTACCATGTTGTTGCAAGGGCATTTGCTGGCTGGGCTGGACGCCTGAGGCTGGTTTCAGTTTGGCTGGAGGTCAAGGAATGCGTGTCCTTCTTAAAGCAGAAGGATAGTTGTGTTCTTTAAGAAATAAAGTAATCCCAAAATATTGGCATGGGGAAACCAGAGGAAGAAAAAGCTTATTTAGGCACAGAAAGCAAGTGATGGGAGATCTTAAAGTGCAAGCTGCAGTGGTTCTGTGTGTGGTGTGTGAAGCAGCTGCTGACCCTGAGGTTTGTATGGCTTTTAATGCAGTCCGTGGTTTAGGGGGAAAGTGCTGTCTTCCAGCTTGTTCCGAGTTAGTAGCTGCTGGTGAAGGAGGGGGACCCTTGCCATCCCCCCTGCTGCTGCAGCTCCCCTTTCTCAGTGCTGCCTTCACCCTAGCTGCTCACTGGGCTTTGCTTCTATTTACTAAATGATAAAAAAAAAAAGAAATGATCCTGCAAAGAAATGAGGAAGCACCCTGCCTGACAGCAGGGGTCCTGAGGGGGAGAGCACCCTGGAAGCCCCCCATAACTGCCTGCACTGGGCTGGGAGCAGGGAGGGATGGGGCCACAAGCAGCAGCAGCTCCTGCAGCGCTGCCTCCCCTCTCCTCCCCAGCAGCTGGGACTCGGAGGGCGAGGGCTGCGGGCCTGGCTGATCCTGGTTTCCTGTTTAGATGGAGACCTGACCCTTTGGGGGCAAAGAGGAGGACACGGCATAGCCAGCATTGCTGGAATTCCTGCTCCGCTGAGGCTCTGCCACCCCGCTGCCACTCTACTAAGAGCAAAGCAGAGCAATGGCTGTGGGCAGAATGGCTCCACCAGAGCAAAATGTATACATTAAACCCAAATCTGGTCCCTTTTGTGGATCTGTGTTGAGAGGGACTTTATATAGGGAGTTGGTGTTGCAGGGCAGGGATGCCATCTCCTTCCTCCCTGCTGCTGAAGGGCTGGCAGTGGCATGACCATCCTCACCGTGCTGGCTGGAGGGAGGGTTTCTGTCTAGGAGCAGGAGGATGTTGGAGAATTCCTGGGATTCTTGCAGCTTGGGGGTGAGGAGGGAAGGGGAGGTGCTCAGCCAGCTGCCTCTGCCTTCCTGCTTTTCTTGCCTGCATCCTCTGGGCTTGCTGGGGGCACAGCCCTGTCTTGCTCTGTGTCTTGGTGCAAATCCCTGGCCCTGAAAGGACTTGGTGGAACAACAGGACATTAGCCATGCCAAGGATGCACTTGGACAGCAATTTTGTGAGCATTTGCTGCAAATTTCCTCCAAAGCCTACGTCCTCTGGCTTTCCTGCACAGCACCGATGGCCACATCAGTACTAATAAATACAGTAGGCCAGGGCTTGTTTTCCTGGCAAGTGGTTGGGCTTGTGTTCGAATAACTGAACCCCTTCTCCTCCTCATCCCAAAATAGGGTGATCCGTTCCGTGTTGCTTCATGCCTTAAACTGCTGGGGTAGGTTAGCCTTTGAGATGCTCCTTTGCTCCTCTGGATGCAAGATATGAGAAACCGATCCGTAAGTCCAGATAATTACCTGTGGGCACCTGAACATCACAAAGTCCCAAGCTCAACAGTAATTAAGTGGTTGTTAAAGCTGCAGCCAGCCTGTCCTGTTGGTGTAAGCCCAGGGGAGCTTCCTCGCCCAGGCTCTCCTGGGAAGCAGCAGCCCATAGGCCAGAGCGCTCTTCTGCTCTGTGCCAGTCACAGGCAAAGCTTGAGAGATTCGGATGGGAGCTTGTGAGAGTGATCTGGGATGGGTCATACATCTGTCAGTTACTGAAGAGGATGTTACGGTAGTGGAGAGCAAAAGCCCAGCTGATGCATCTTCCCAACCTTAAGGACTATGAGTTGTTGAAGATTTCAGTTTAAAGTGCCTGAGCTAGCTGCAAGACGTCCTTTATTTTCCCTTCCCACCCACCCCTCCCGAATGGCTGAGCACATGGAGCCCTAAATGACAACGAGAACTGTATATTTTTTACGTTGTCATGATGCAAATATATGCAAATGCCTTTCCTCTCTGTGCTCCTGGCATTTCTCCAGTGCAGCCAGTGCTACCTGGCTGAGGCTTGGTGTGGTCGTTCTAGAGAATTTGGAATCATCCTTTTTTTGCTACTTGGATTGCCGAGTGCAGCTTTAATCCAGATTTTCTTTGATACCTGAAAGGATGAATCCTATATAGGCACTTCTTAAAAGCTGCTTCTGTGGAAGTCTTCTGCAAGCCTGTTTCTGGGAAGCGTCCAGCTGAGTTTTGCAGGCTCAAAACAAGGAGGCATTTCGAGCACTTAAAAATCTAGCTTCTCTACACCTCCTACTCTGTCAGGTACATCTGATTTTCTGGGACTTCTGCTTTGCATAGCTGAGCTCTATTTTAGCAAATTGGCAAAATTGCTGAATTTCAACAAGCTTGTTTAAAGCAAGATCTTGCATCCTCTGCAAGCCACATGCACAGTTGGACTGGTGTGAAAATTGATGTATTTGGCCAGTTATTTGTGTGGAGTGCATGGTGTAATTCTGAGCTCATTTAATTAAAATGTTTCTGAGATACCCCTGTTCCTGCCGTGGAGAGTTAGGTCATTTACAATGATGCCTTCTTTTTTTTTTTCCTTTTTTTTTTTTTCCTTTCATCATGCAAGGAGCATCATGGCTGTCCCTGCTGTAAAACAGAGCAGGATTTGAAAGTGAGCTGGCCCTGTGTGCATGAGCCCTGCTTGGGGGCAGCCCACCCTTGGCTGCCTGCAGGGGACCTGCACAGGGGCACAGGCAGTAAGCTGGCCGGGAGACGCTCAGGCTTTGGCCACCTGAAGAGCACAGCAGCCTGCTCTTTGCCAAGTCACGGCGCTCAGTGCGAGGTGAATTATCGGTGAGCTAATGACTTGATGTGATTATCCAAGATGAACAAGATTACATTGTATTAGATCTGGGAGGAAACGAAGGGATATCTGTAATAATTTCAACTGCTCTTTCAATGCTCTGACAATCGCAGTAAAAAGGGTGAAGGCTTCTGGGCAAGTTCATTGTATTTTTCCCGGCACCACCAGTACCACTTAACTTCATAATAAAATAATGGCTAGTCTGGTATTGCTACCAACATGCTGCCTACTCAATTGCATGAAATAGGTCAGGATCTCATCCTATGGTTAGTATTTAATCAATAAATTAGTACTCAGATTCACCAGAGCAGCCTTTTGACCAAGACTGCCCACAGGGGAGGGATGGTTTCCAGGAGAGTTGGCCAAAGCATGGTGGCCCTGGCTTTGCTGTCTGTTTTGATGCCATGGCCAGGATGCGGCAAGTGCTTTCCAGCAGAGCTTTGAAGGTTACTGGCAGCGTTAAGTAGTGTGAGTTGTACGTACGCTCTGTTGTAATGCACATATAGTAAAACCAGAAGTTTAAGGGGGTAAATAAGTCCATGTGGCAGAGAGCAGGCATCTGAACTGTAAGAAGCTGTGAAGTGTGAGCAGTTAACTCTGGAAAGTGAGGTCTGAGCCCTGGAGGGAGCTGGGTAGGGATGGGGCTTTGGGCACTGCTTGCCAGAGGGACTTTGGGAAGGCATTTCCAAGCAGACATAAGCAAGGACTGCCTGTGCCAGCTGTCTGCCAGGCTTGCTGGGTCATGTGGTGGCAGTAATGACTGGGCTCAGCTGGACGTGCAACCCATCGGGTCCTGGCAAGGCGAGGGATGGGCATGATCCTCTTCCCCCGGTAGCTGGCCTAATAAATAAGTCATGATAAGCTCATTGCCTTTTGGCTTTCAGCAGTGCTCTAGCTAAGCGTTCTCTGCCAGGCTTGGGGTGGCAATGTGTCACTTGTGGCCAGGCCCCAAACAGTGGTGGGGAGGAGAGCTTAGTGGCAAGAGATCTAGCCTGGGAAAGAGCAGGGAGTTTCCCCAGCTGGACAGAACCCTTGGTTGTGGAGCCAGTGAGGATGAAGGAAACCATAACCCAGACAGGTGAGTATGCTTTGGGAAGGCTCGTGAGCCAGGAGGCGCATGCTCGTGCATGGTCTTTCCCGTACCTCCTGTCCCTCTGGGATGCTCAGCCCTTCTGCCCTGGGCAAGCATCCCATGGCTTGGTGGTGCTCTGGCAAGAGCACATCAACTGGCACTGGGCATGCCAGCTCAAGCAGCAATGCCTCTGGTGGGTGATGCTGGCCTGTGGCCAGGCAAGTGGCTGTGAGAAGGCTGGGAGCCAGGTAGGCACTGAGCCCGGGGCAGGACTGGAGCTGCTGGCAGAAAGCTGGGAGGCAGCAGTGCCTCATGTTCCCTATGTCCCCATCACGCGTCCTTGCCCTGTGTTTGCTTGGGTTGCCCTTTCCTCAGTTGGGCTTGCTTTCTTCTCGGGAGCCAACAGCGTCTCCCGGTGACTCATCTCACTCCCCGGCTGGGGGCTTTCCCCGCCGTCGCTCATGGTGAGTCACGTTACTGGCTCGCTGATGCCATCGCCTGAGCCATTGGCAAATATCTGCTGGGAGCTCAAGGGAGAGAACGAGGAATAACGCCTGCCAGGCTCCCTGGATGTGGGGGAGAGGGCAGACCTTCAGCATGGCTCCTTCCCAGCCTGGGAGTTCTCTGCTGGCTCCCACCCCTGCTCTAAATTCATGGAGAGCCTGTCAAGTCATTTCACAAATGTCTGTCCCCTTTTGTGCCCTCGTGCTCCCTCCTCTTCCTCCTGCTTCACGCTTGTTCTTCCTTGGCAATGTTTCTTCAGGCAGGCTTTAAGCATTGCACTAATGGGCTGCATTATCTGTTGGGCTCAGCAGAGCACGTGCAGGGGTGTTGGTGCATGCTGGAGAGTTGCCCCTGGCTTTCTGTGGCTCTTCCCTTTGAAGCTCTCCATGTTGCACGCACGTTTTTGGTAGCGCAGAAGGCCCAGTTTGGTGCTAGGGCTCAGCTGCACTAGAAGTGAGGGAATCCGGTGCTGCAAACATTGCTTTCCGCAGGAACATGGCGCAGCTGGAGCACTGACACGCATAACGTCTGCAGCGCCGCAAATGCCATGGAAGCTGCTGGTGGTGCTTAGGCGGCTGTCCTGCTGTCCGTGTGCCGGCTCTGGCTTTTCTTCCTGCCTAGAAAGGAGTGATTTGTTGCATGCTCTGGCTCACAGGCATGATTGGATTTAGTCTTGCTGTCAGCAGGGAGGTCTGCAGCTTGTTCTGGGAGATTTGGGGTCATGAGAGCACTGGTAATTGCTGTTTGTGAGGGTTTGAAGAGTTGTTACAGAAACCATCATCCTTTGAGAGCTCTCTGCTCCTTCTGCAAGGTGACAGAGCTGCCTTTGATTGCCTGACCCTCTAACTTGCATAAACCTCTGCAGAAATTACTGTTATTGAGGGAAAGGGCTGTGTTTGATGTCACCATCCATAACACACCTAGCTAGGTGCTCTCCAGCCCCACCACTGTCACGAAGAGGTGACAGTCTCTTCTGCTTCTAGAAACTTGCTAGCAAAGATAACCATCTCCACTTATCTTTGCATTTTAGAGTAAATTCCTAACTGTGCATAAGAATAAGTGGTACATGTGAGAGGGGGTTGAAAGGAGAAAATGGGTTTGAGAGGAGTATGCTGAGGTGTGGCTGATTTCAGGGTCCACAACTCATCCTGGCATTTCCCAGCACTTTCCTGGTCAGCATGGTAGAGGGCTGGACCCATCCCCCTTTTCCAATCCCCTTGAGTTTGTGTCTCCTCACACCCATGGCATTGCTTTTATTTGGACTTTTTTTTCTTCTGGTTTACTGCAACATGGATTTTTCCTCTGTTTTTTTAATAAATCGGGGCTTTCACCAGTTTGCTGCCATCACCGCAGTGTTTTACTCTTGGGATGGAGTGGGGTACAAACGCTCCCTTGTGCTGACCGCTGAAGCTGATGTTGCATGGATCTGAGCAGAAGAGACATGGACAGCCGTCAGCTGGGCAGCCACCTCTTCCAGCCAGGCATGAGCGCGTCCAGAGATGATACCTGGGTCTTGCTCTGTGATTAAGGGGAGAAATAGCTTAGGAAAAGGAGAGCAAAGAGTAAAAAAACCTCACAAGCAGGGGGGCAGGGGTCAGGCAATATTTAATATCTGTTTTACAGATGAGAAGCTGAGACACAGGGAGACTAAGTGACTTGTCAGACTCTTTCCAAGAGAGGCATCCATGTGCAGGGAACTGGACTGAATTAAAATCGAACCAAGATGAAGTCAACACTTTAAATGCTACTCTTCTGAACGATTCTTTCTGCTCTTGTGCTTCTGTGCTGGTCCTCGAAGGCCAAGGACCTCTTGATATAATTTGTTGAAGTGTTCTCCTCTGCTGCATCACCTCAAAAGAGAGGCAACGCGCGGAGCTGCAGCCTTGCAAAAAAATGTCACATACACCAGTTTCTTCACCACTAAAATTAATTCTTGGTGGTTTTGGCTTGGTGCGGCATGAAGGTTTGTTCCATGCAATGCTGTACACAAATGGCTGAGGGGAAAGAGCAGCGTTAGAGCCTGCCTCACAGCCTGCGGCAAGGTGAGAAGGATTTTGGCACGGGGTTTTGTGGCCGTGAGAGCTGTAAGTGTGGGTGTGTTACGGCATGTTCCTGCGGTGCAGGGGAGCAGAGGAAAGGATCACATCTGTTTAAGAGGAGAGGCTGCAAAAACTATTGTGTGAGCTGGTCTGTGGAATGGATCTCGTTTAAATTGGGAGCTGGAGGAAAGGATGTGTCTATTGTAGGACAGCAGAACAACAAGCACAGCCAAGAACAAGATAAAGGAGCTGAGTGCTCTCCCAGTCCCAGCAGAGAAGGGCTGTAGCATGCAAAGCACGGTGGAAGCTCTGGAGGTCCCCTGCCTCCTCTTGCCCACACCTCCTTGCCCCGTGGGCAGGCTGTAGTGGCCGCGCAAGGGCTGCTGCTTCTCGGCACGGCACTGCAGTCCCCAGCTGCCAGAGGGTGTCCCTGTGGACAATAGTGGGTGAAGTGATGTGCTTCAGTGGGGATTTTTGGAGGGATTGGACTTTCCCAGGCTACAGTGAAGTCTGCCCAGAGGAGGACTCTAGATGAAAATGTAAACACATTTGGATGAATTTTCAGAGAAGAAAATATTTTCTTCTCAGGCCAGGCTTCCCTCATGAAGAATGAGGATCCTAGTTTTTCTTAATCCATTGCTTGCTCTTCACCAGCATGAGTTTAACATGGTGGAAAAACCCCCAACCAAACCAAGTTCTCCTTGGCATATGGTTCCCTATGGAAACTGCTGATCCATTTCAGGAGAAACTGCAAAAATCGGCTTCAAGTGGGTCTTCACCGCAAGGAACTTCAGCAAAGATAGTTAAATTTCAGCTTAACTTTTAAACTGAAAACAGCCCCACCTGTGATGTTTTACAGTGTTGTTCTTGGATTGCAATAGTGATATGCATTATAGAGAGCCATCTCTTTCTTTTTTCCCTCCAAAGCCTCCAGTTTTGTTTTGGCATTTTGCTCCAATGCCATTTTCTTACTCCCTCTTAACGTGATGGATGGGACTGGTCCGGACTCCTTCAAACACTCCCTTGATCCCCAGGAACTTTGGTGGTATGTGTGTGTATCTCTCCAGTACTGCAAACGCAAAGAGCACGTCTCTGCTGACCTCTATATACATGCTAAGAAATCCTCAATATTTAAAAAAGAGACATCCAGAGTAATTGGCCCAGAGCTAGCGGTGAGCGTGGCTCGGGGTGCGGTTCCCACCGAGCTTTCTGTGAAGAGATGACTCTTTCTGTGGTTTGAAGGGATTCAACTTCAACTCCCAGCTAGCTGTCTTCTGCGTTTGCCTGAAGTCAAAGAGCCTTCGCCATGAGGAAGCTCTCCCTGAGTCCCAGATCTGATCTGTGGACAAGTCCTCTCCTAGCCTACTCTTTGCATAAGCTAAATAGACAGAGTTTGTTTTAACTTCTGGGACCTGAGAGTCTGGGAAACCTGCCTCATGTTCTTCTTGCTTTTTTTCTAAACTCTTTTCTATTGCTTCTTTGAACCCTATGATAGAGCAGAACATGTTATGTTGGGACGTATTACATTAGTTGTGATTTCAACAATGCTATGTTTTGAGGTAATTTCAGCTTTCTACTTTGCTGTGCGTTGCCATGCTCATGTGCCCAGGACCACACTATCTTCATAGTGTCCTTTCCACTGGGATGACATCTTTTGATGTCTCTGGGGTTTTTTAGGATGCGTTTCTGCATCTTGTGGATGGAGCTTTGGTTCCTTTTTCCTTTGGGAGCCTGCTTGGCCAATGCCATATAAAATCAACCTGAAATGAGTAGATGCCAAACTCCTGTATGCTTGACCTGGATAGCAAATACCCTGTGTCCCAGACGTGCATAAAAATGAGCATTGCTGTACCCTCCTTGCTGTGGGGTTTCCTCCAAGCATAGTGGCATTGTGTCGTCCGTCTCTGTCGTCGCTTCATTTTTGGGATCCACTGGTGAGGCAGATTTTGTCACCTTAATCTGGGCTGTATGGTTCTTACAGATAACATTTTTCTCAAAATGCGTGCAGAGCGGGAAACAGCAATGCATTCTCTAAGTTTCTTAGCCAGCCTAATACCTTCGTGAGGTACACTTTTAATTTTATAGAGGTAGTTTAGGATCTCAACTTGCACAGAGCTAGTGCTGTGCCAGGTTGTACTATGATCCTTTTGCTTGACATTAAGTCCTGTATTGTCTTTTTTCTAACTCTGCCTAAAATCTTGTCACTTTTATTAGTTTGGATTTTTTTCAAGCATCTGAGTCTATAATTCTTTCTAAATCTCTCTAAAGGACATTATTTGGGGTTGTTGACTTCAAAATGTAGAATTTAGTGAATCAGTTTTAATACCTACATTAGTTATTGCTGAAATAGGAACCATGAAACAAGTGTAATATGAATAATTATCTCTTTTCTCCAGTTACAATCCAGAAACATTGTTGAGCTCTACTGGCATCTAATGAGCCCCACAGGGCTGGCTTGTTTCTGATGCACTAAGCATTTAATGCTGCTGCTCATTCATTCTTTATTAATTGTCTGAATTTCGTAATTGCTAATTTAGTTACAGTATTACCAGCTTGCCTTCCTTCAGTTTGTCACTGCTCTTCTGCCTGGCTATTCTCATCTGCCTTCTCAACTGGTCTTACTCAAGCTTTTTATGCAACTGTGGGAGAGCAGCTCTTTGAGCAGTAAAAAAACCACCAAAATAAATCCTGTATTTCACAACTTGGGGCGTAAATCTCACCGTGTTCTGAGTCGGCTCGCTTTGCTGCACTGACACCTTCCTGAAGAGCTGCGTGGGTATGTTCTTATGGTGCCCCTCTCTTTGTCACCTGCCCCGGGGGTGGAATTGGGGTGTCCTTAGCTCCAGCCTGGGTGACTCTGCATTCTTCTGTGGTGTCAGCCCTGCCTCCAGCCCCCTCCGTGCAGGTGGGGATGATCTCCGCTGCCTTGAGGCAGGGTCTCTCTTAGAAAGAAAACATTTGGGGAAGAAAGCTAATCTTGAACGCAGAAATTTTGTTTTCCTGCTGGGGCGGAGGAAGGTGCCTGGCTGGGCACTGCTCAGCACCCATCGCTCCCGGCATCCCCCAGGGCATCAGGTCTTGCTGGTGACTGAAAGAGGCAGGAGTTTAATGAGGGATTACTGTTAACAGGCACGACCAAGCTGCTGCAAATGGCAATGCTTTTCTTTAAGCCAAGTTCATTCTAGCACTTGGGTTCAAACCCATTTCAAAGGCCCTTTCTAGGCGCTTGGAGCTTCTTACCTTCCTCAAAGGGTGATTGCGAACACCAAACAGCTTATGCACCCGCTGCCTTTGCCTGCGTGGGTCGAACCGACGGGTATCTAATTAAAAATACCACAAATTCCAGTCAGATGTGGGGTTTCCAAGGAATGTACTTCTGCTTATTTTAGCAACAGGTGGTAAATATTAAAACGTTTACAGCTCATCTCTTATCTTGTATCTGCAGGACTGTGAAAAGCAGTGTGAAAGCAGTGCCCGTAGATGCACACAGAGCCCACTCCTTATTTTCATTAATTGAAGGGAGCAGCTCAAAGCCTGGTTAATTTTGCAGCCAGTTCGACCAGTATCCCATACGCACCCACGCCCCAGTTAATTCGCACACACCGCGTTTGGTCATCGACGATGGCAGCATGTGAAGGCAGGTGGGAGCTTGCCGCCTCCCACCCAGGTCTGGTCCATGCTGTTATTGCTTCCTTGCATTTCTGAAAGAGGTTCCGACATGTTTTCAAGGCTGGGGGTTAGCCCGTGGCACAGTCTCCGCTGACCTTCACGCCTGGATGAGAAGCATGGCGTTTCCGAGCCCACGAGTGGTTGCTCCCTCTCAGAGCCATCCCTGCACGTGCTCAAGCTGGGGGATAAATGATACGGCTGAGCTGGGATGGGGTTCCCAGCTTTCTTTTGTAAGATCGGGATTAGTTAATCCCCAGTGAAGTGAACAATAATACGCACGCAGGGACCTGTTGTTGGCTTTGATGAGCTGCTGGGTGGAGCTGTGGGATGTTGCTGGGAAGTGTGCTCCTGCACCGCTGGCTGCATCCCTCATGTGCGCCATGCTGCTGCATCCCATCTCCCTGCACACACAGAGCAGCTGTGGGCAGTGGGGCGAGCGGCCTTGGGGGGGGGCAGGATACGCCAATGTGTCTCAGGTCTCCTTTGAATCTCTGAGATTTAAGTTTTTTTTAAAAAAAAACACAACAAACTAAGATGGGGACAAGGAGGTGTGGAACCCCTAAGGATTCTTGTAAGGGAGGTAAATCACCTTGTAAATAGGTGTCTGCAAAAGAGGGGGTGAGAATAAGCTGTTACCCAGGGGAACTTTATCTTTTTAACTCTATGATTGATATTGATTTAATTTTTACCAGTTCTGATTTCTCTGAGATTCCTGTGAAGCTGCCTGGACTGAAGACGTCCCAGTTTGCCAGCTCAACTTGTGAAACTTGGAGGTAGTGAGGGGAGGCTGGAGAAAGTGGATTGAGGCATCTATCTGGTAGGAAATAGCAAACCGAGCAGAAGGAATTTATTGTGAAATATTCAATGTTACTGGAAAACATATTTTGTGTGATAAATGGGTATGCTTTGATCCATGGATTGTTTCAAAGCAGCAACCTTAACTCTGCTCTGCTGCTCTCACAACATGGGTATTTTTAGACTGATTCCCATTTATACCTATCCATACTCAAGACTGTCACAGACGGTCACCAAAATTAAACCTGAAGTTGGATGGGAAAATAGGCACTGACCTTGTCAGTACAAACCAGAATCGTATCTTATTTCAGATGAACACATGCACCTCAGAGCTGCATTTTCCCATATGTGAAAATGCAAACTCTGAGGAACTGTGGAAGAGTTCTAAAAAGCATCGTTAAGCCCAAGAAAAAGCATCCAATACTTCATGACTCCTCCCCCCCCCCTCCAAATTACCGTGCCATTTGATTAAAGTCTAGCTACTGGCAAAACCACCAGCACTGGGGTGTAGACAGGATGATGTGGGAAATTGAAGCCTGAGGAGCAGCTCAAACCCGAGCTGGCAGGATGGCAGAGGTGTGTCCAGCGTGTTTGCCCATGCCGTGCTGGCAGTTTGCTGATGGAGCTGGTGAGAACCTTGGTCCTGTCCCCAAACATCTCTGTGACTCCATGCCCTGCGATGGGAGCCGTCCCTCTGCACGCACGAGCGCTGCAGGCTGGTTTTGTCCCAGGTTTTGGCAGGAGGAGGGGGGAGCACAAGCAAAGTGACTGCACCGTGGGGATCCCCAAATCTCTCTGCTGCCCTTGCCTCTTTCTCTGCCAGTCCTGGGAGGGAGCAGGGAGGTGCTGCTGGCACCCCATGGGCAAGTACCCTGCTGGTGTGTGGTGTGTGGGCATGCCTGCAGCTGGGCACTTACCTTACAGCTGCACATGGGAATTGGGCTGATAGTGTGCGCTCACTGGAGCCACAATGGGATTGCATGCCCGTGGCAAAGGGCAGTCCTCGACAGACATAGGCAGCAGAACAGCACTTTGGTAGGGCAGCTTAAGGCAGTCTTCTAAAAATGGCTTTTAGTCTATTTATTGCTGATCAGATTAGTAGGCTAAGCAGGTATTCCAGTGTACTCCGCTCCAGCAAGCTTGAGTCCCCTGTGGGCTTAAAGCGCAGCCCAGAAACAGTGGACTGTCAGATATTTCGAAGCCTTGTTCAGAAATGCCTCTTGGATGAAGCTGACCACCCTCCTGGGAGGTATCCCGCTTCCCAGCCACTTTATCCCCTGACATCTGCTGCTGCCCCATTAGAGCTGGGGCGATGCATGAGGGAGACGCAGGCCGGGGCAGGCTGGCAGGTGCCTTTCTGCTCTCAGGGTAGCAACCCGCAGCGAGGGCAGCAGGAGGGAGTGATGCTCCACGCCTGGGTACCCTGCCAGCAGGAGCCCTGGCTCTCTGCTGCCCTGCCCGCCTGACAGCCGGGCTCTCGGGACAGTTGCTGCCTCCGTTCCTTGCTGCATGGCAGATCGTGCCCACCTGTCTGCTGGACACCACCCTGATATTCCCAGACCCGTGTGGCTTGGATGGTCAGGGACTCTCTTCTGATCTGCGAGGCTACTCCTGGCCAGGTTGCATCTGTTTGCTACTGTGCCAAAGCTGTATTTTAAATCATTCCCTTTTCCTCTCCAGTGCTCTTTTCTTTCTGCCACTGTATCTAGAGGTACTGGTTCAGTAGTCATGGTGTTGT
>VZTL01065161.1:1255-44954 GCA_013400535.1 Scopus umbretta | reverse complement strand
CCGCAGCACGAAGATGCGTTCAGGTTAGTCAATGTTGCTGGCAAGCCTCTCTAGGTGCTGACAAGCAGCACACCTCAGATCCAGGCTTTTCTAAAAGGCCTTCATTTCCGAGTGTCTCAGTAATGATGCCTATATGGAGAGCCGTTTCTTTTAATTACTCACCAGCGCTGAGACTTATGGGCAAAATATTGCTTTCATGTGGCAGCACAAGTCAGCTCTGGTCTTGGCTCAAACTGAGCTGGTTGCTGTGAGCAGCCATAGCAGAACATGCAGTGCTGAATTTCCCTGCCCGTCTAGAAAAAGAGCTGACTGATGTCACTTTAACAGAAAACTCTCACCTTTTTCTTGAAATGCATCAATGTTTCTAAAGTGCCTTTTATTCATAAAAGTGATCTACAGCTTCATGGTTTTATAAGTGTAGCGTGTGTGTGTGTCTCCTGTTAAAGTGCAGCACAATATTAGCCAAAAATCATGTTTGGTAAAGTTAAGAGAGTCTTTATAATGACTTAAAGAGAGTGCTGTAGCCAGCTGTGAAAGAGGTAATATATAAAGGGTATTTCAGTCTTAGTTTAGTGTCTTTCAAAAACACATGCAATTATCCAACTTTTTTACTACAAAAATAGGTACTTTACAGATGCCATAAATTTTAATCAATATCCTGTTATTAAATAGGGACTCATGTGCACAGTGAAATAATCTCTAATATTAATTCAGAATTAAAATATGACCCTTTTTAGAAAGCTAAACTACTCAGGAATTAGTAAAACTATAGAACATTCTGTGTGCATACACACATGTGTCTGAATACATCATTGTGCCAGAATTTTTTGTCCACTTGTACAAATGCAATAGAGTTAATGAATATATATACTTCAGTCATAAAACTACTGCCAAAATGTTTATCCTTCAAAATGTGTTAAATGCTTTTACTATAAAGGTTATTAGAATATTTTTTTCTTCTTTCCCTTCCCTAAAACTACGACTAAGATGACTTAGAATTTTTTTTGGAGGGCTGCAGAAAACTTTTTTCTTGTGAATGATTTACTTAAAAGCCTAGGTCTTCTGTAAATAGAACTTAATAGAGCAAGTGAAATAACAGTACCTGTAATTAATTATACATAACCTCTCATGCAATGGATTTTTCCATGGACCTCCATGTGGCTTGCGAACTCCTTACTCCATTTCCTGTGGCTTTGGCAGAGCATCAAGATGTGGTTTGACAGCAGCTCAGGGAGCTGCATCTCTGGTGCTGAGGTCAGTGCATGGGCTTGCCCGTGGGCTGTGCATTCCTGTTGCCAACCCCACCTTGTATCATCACCAGCACTCCCAAGAAAGGGCTGACCTGTGTAGATGATAGGAAAATTAATCTCACCCTCAGGGAAAAAAAATCAGTGCTTAGTTCACAAGCTGATAGCTCCTGGCACCAGTTTCCCACACAGTTGCACAAGCATTAAGCATGGTGCAGGTGAAGGTGGAGTCTGGTAGCAATCCAAAGTTAATCAGCTGTCGGCCAGGGAATCCCGTTGCTGATCTGTGCCTTGGGGTACATTTTCATCCTTGGTTTACCACCAGCTGAAGACTGTGCTGCTTGCAAAAGCCTCAGCTCTGTTTTCCCTGGCCTCTGGCTTCATGCTGCTGCCACTCCCCTTTCCTTTGTGCCAGCTCTAGAACCTGCCTAGTTAGTTGAATCATCAAAGTGGTCTGGATGACAGCTAGGCTAGCCCAGATAGCAAGATTTGTTTTCAGTTGGATTATCAGGCTGGTTTGACTCAAAGCATGCTGGCGTCAACAGAAGGGAAAGAGGCCGGGGTGGGAGGACTGCCTCTTTTGGGAGCAGCCTGGACTTCATCAAAACAATCTGGAAAGCTGCACACTTACAGATAGTTGTGCAAAGATAAGCTTGTAGTTACTCTGCTTGGGGTTCACTGTCAATGACTCCTTTGGAATACGTCCTACCGTGCTGAGAGGTGCTCCTCCTTATTTGTCTTTTCATGTGTAGGTCTAAACTGATTCTCATTACTGAGCTCTCTGAACCACATGTGAGAAACATGCCATGCCTGTTGCTAGTCCTTTCTCTGATAAAAGACTTTGTACTTTATTCCATCTCTTCTATTTTTTGCCACTGGTTCAGTTTTTTCTTTCTTCCCACCTCCTCTTATTCTTCCTTCTAATCATCTTGAACCTTAGTAAAGAGTTCAGTTCTTCCTTATTGCAGCCATGGCAGAATCACAGGGCCTTTGGCCAGCAGGAACAGAATAGGAGTGATCACCTTTCCTAAACAACTTAGGGTTCTACTTCATTTTTAAGATCAAATCTAATGTATCTGTTCTTTTGCAAACAATTTTAATCTATGTGTTTTGCAAGAATTGCATTGATTCATTATTTAAAGCTTACGTTAACTCCTTGGCTTAATTCCCCTGTTATTTATTATATAAAACATTATTACATTAACTAGATTGAAACAGATGAGATTGGAAAACAGAGCTCTGACAGACAAATTTAAATATGTGTTCGATATCCAAATCAAGCTTTAGATTTTAAGGACTTAATCTTCATTTAGGCTCCTACATGAAAAAGAAGGATTCATTTCTTTTTTTTCCTTTGCTCTCAAACATGTATACAGCTACTCATGCATACAAAGAAGCATGTAAATACTCAAAAGTATAGATTTTTTTTTAAATAGACTGTATATAGCATAGAAATTGGGCCTCTCATTACCACCATGACAAACATTTATTCTTACTGCTGTTCAGCATATCTAGAAATGAGACTTGCTCATTCTTGCCTTTTGAAATTGTCTTTGAAAGTGAACATTATCAATTGTGGTGCTAAGAGTTTGTATTTGCAAAAAGATTGCTTTGGTGGGGAGCAGCAGCCCTGATAGATGCAGTGCCTGCAGAAATGCTTGCAGCACTGTTGCCATTTTCTTGCATTCTCTATTTTGGACATTTTTGGACAAAGTGAAAAAAATGTTCAGATATATATTTTGTTCTTGATGTATTGGGGTTCTGTGTGGATTTTTAACTCACTGTATTTTAGCTTGTTCAATGGTTTGGAGCAAAAGAACAGCCTGGGAAGGAAAAAATCACATTAGGTCTGTGAGTCAGTCACCTACACCTGCTGTTCCCCACAAAACCTTTGCCAGTGGGTCACTGAGATTATCAGTCCTGGTGAGCACGTATAGGGATGTTCTTGTCTTCAGCTCCTTGACGAACTGTGTGTCCCTACAATTGGCAGCAAACCAAAAATGAGATATCTGAATCTCCTTCGATCTCCCACTTCTTTTGTCCCTTTGCTGCATAGTTTACATCAAGGGGGTGTTAATTACGATGGCAAGGCCAGCTTGCTTCTCTCTCTTTGTCGAGCAGGAGGGTACCTTCATTAATCAACATGAGAATTAGTTCAGTCGAAGTAACACTTATGATTCAGAGATTACTCTTAGCCCCTAAAGCATACAAACATAAGGGAAATACCAGTTACTAATTTGTGTTCTGTGCTTCACAATGTACAGGAATGCATGTTTCTCTTCTCATAAAGACTTTATTTTTCATGTATGTTTAAAGTCAGGTATTTCCTGTTGGGATTTACTGCCATAAATAGCTGTCCATTTTTTATTCCCACCAGTTGTACATTTAAGTAGCATGGAGCAAAGTTTATGAATCACTTCTCCTTGACAGATCATAAAAATCACAATATTCTGCCACATAGCCAACAGCAGCAAGTGCATGGTATTAGCACTTAACTCTCCAGAAAACTGTTCAGTATTTAAACATTAAGCCTCTGATGCCTATCATCATTAAGTGCCAATGCCTTTTACGATGCAGGTTTGCTATATTCAGGTACTGATATTAGAAATTATATTTTTTTCTGGAAATGTAGCTATTGAGGAAGAATGAATTTATTGAAATCAGAATTTCATTTATAAGGTGTCTTTTCAGGACTTTTCTCTTAATTCTGACATTCACCACACAGGAATATTTATTTAGTTAAAAAATCCTCTGCATGTAGGATAATAGACAAAGTGTGATGAAAAGAACAATATTTAAAACTGTGGCACCAGTAGCAGTGTGTACTATAATGCAGAAATCTGCCTTCATTCAATAAGGACAAATGATCCAGCAGCACTTCAAGAACTGGGCATTGTTTCCAAGTTAATCTGCTCTGCTTTGGTGTCAACATAAAATTGAGATCAACTCACTAGCTAACAAAGAAGCTCAAGAAACTTCAAATAAAAATTCAAACTTATAACAAATACAGCACTGCTGACAGAAACTGTGAAGTCTCTCTTCCATCAGTGTATGTGCATAGCTTACTTAATATTATTGTGATGAGAAATAATAAGGATAACCCTCAAATAAATTAATAGCTCTCTGTTGTTCGGTAACAGCCACAGCTCCTGCTCACCAGCTGAAGCTGTAGTGTTCAGTTTGCTGTTAGTAATTTTCTGTTTTACAACAAAATGGCCAAAGAAAATAAAACACAGAGAACTTAAAAAGATTGTAAGGTTAAAGTTGCAAAATCAAGTATGTAGAAGCTTGCTAATTGCCAGTAATAAGATTGTCTATTCAATCTGATTTTGCCCAGTCTTTTACATTATAATGAAGTGTACAGAAAGCTGGAGCGCTGTTCTGCTCCCCTCAGCCCCAGCAGCCTTGTGGCCAGCCTGGGCATGTGTCCCAGGGGAGCAGGGCTCTCTTCCCACCATTCTCATGGTGGCCTTTTTCCAGCTTTCCTATTTACAGAGTCTGCTTGTCTATTCCTTCCTAATTCTCATGTTCTGTGCTCATCTTCTAGTGTTTCTTATGATCTGACTTGCATTCATTTCTTTGGCTCTGTCTGGGGTTTTTCTGTTGTTTTGGTTTTTTTCCTCCTTTCTCAATAGTTTTCAGTCCCTCTTTCCCTTACTGGGATCTTCAAATGTGTGTCTCTTTCTCTGCTCTCTTTGTTAGGTCTATCTTTCTGTCTTGTTTCTCCCAGCACCTCGATGTGGTGTTCTCTCATTGCCTCCATCACCCTGACTGACAGCTTTCCATTTCCCAACTCCTCATCCCACCTCAGTCTTTTCTAGCCCTTGGTCCAGGCTTCCAATTCTCTGACTAACCAGTCGGTCAGAGACAAGTCCCAGCCTCTCTTCACGCTTGTTCAGTGTCCTGTCCCCGCAGCCTGGCATCCCTTTGTGGCTTTCTCTGCGGGTCTGGTTCTCATCTCTGTGTTGCATTGCACAGTAGGATCTTCTGTTTCTGCCTCGCACAAAATGCTTTGGAGAGTGCACAGTGTGCAGCAGGGTCTTCTACAGCACTGATATCGGGAGAAGTTTTGCATCACCATCAAGTCTCATGAAACCATTAGACCTCTTGGACAAGGGCCCACTGTGAGTGGAGACTCTCTTCTCTAGCTCTTATTCTTCTCTCCATAACCCCCGGTCCTCCCAAACTCTTCTGCAGGTAGAGGTGTAGCAGGACTTGAATACAGAGGACTTCATCCCATGAGGAAAACTGCAGTGTAAGAAAGAAATGGGAAGCACTAATGTTGCCACTTTGGGGGATGGCCATATCTCTACCCCTGCTTCACACCACCCAAGACCCTCAGACTCTGTGGATTCCACACATTCAGGTGCC
This sequence comes from Scopus umbretta, assembly GCA_013400535.1. Classification (NCBI taxonomy): domain Eukaryota; kingdom Metazoa; phylum Chordata; class Aves; order Pelecaniformes; family Scopidae; genus Scopus; species Scopus umbretta. The sequence goes on along the minus strand of VZTL01065161.1, from coordinate 39,336 downwards.
NAGGGTTAAACCACAACACCCTACATGCCACAGCTCGTGGCTGGAGAAAAAGGAGTGCTGTTCTTGGAGCAGGTGGTAGCAAAAGGTTAGCCACTTCTTGTCTTTCCTCTATATGCCGTCACTGCTGCAGAGATGCTTTGCTGGTAATTTCATCACCAGTCCATATGAGCAGAGACACTGTAAGTCAAGACAGTGCAGAGGAGGGTATGATGCTAGTGCTACCAGTTCCTAATGATTTTGATAGCATTTATTGTCATGTACATTGAAAAATGTGATACTAGCATAGTATTGTTATATCGTCTGTCATAAATGTGTGGATTACAGCAGCCTGGAACCCCGGTGGCAGGGGAGAGAGGAAAGACCTTCTTTGGTCCACGCAGGCAACTGACTGCAGACAGAGTCTTTCAAAGTGTGAAATCTTCAAAGCGAAATAAAGCTTGTGTACATGGACACAGGGATGGCAAGAAGCATTTCCCTGATACAGAGTCACTGCACTTCCACATGCCTTACCTTTGCTGCAGGGCACAGGGTATTCTAGCTGTTCAAAGAAAATGTTCCTCTGTTTTCCTTAATACAGGCAAACCAAAATATTCCCGCTGCCTGTCTTCCAGAAAGCGTGTAAGCCTTTTACCTGATGTTTTCCAAGACTCGGCCAATATGGTTTTTGTAGAATGGTGAGCAGGCAGTTTGGGGATGTTCTAAAGGAAGAAAAACAAAATGTCAAGTAGGCAATACAGGACAAGATTAATAATTCATGGAGTTTGCCGTGCATGGAATGTATGTACAGATGGAAAATTTTCAGAAATGTTGAGGACATGGAAATTTATGTATTTCTTTGTTCATTCAAATTCCTCTATCGATTTTACTAATCTTCAGAAAAATGGCGTAGGAGCAGCTACACTGAAATTAATCTTTATTTACATCTTTAAGAATAAGACAAATATTTAAAAATCACTATGCAGAATGTAGAGTAATAGAATGTTTACAAAATAAATATACATTTTTGCTTGGAATAATGATTAATAGATGCAGTATTTGAAACAGCTGTATTGCATATTGAGACTTCCTTTTAATATATCTCTAAGATACCAGCAAAAATTAAAATACTGAAAATACAAAATATCAATGATGTTTGCTTGTAAACAAAAAGGAAGTTTATATTACTAGAATTGGGAGTAGTTGTGAATGGAAACCTTACACTATAAGGCAGTTTCAGCAGAAGCTCACATTTCTAAAAAGAACACTTGAAAGAACAATATTACATCTTTCATAATATGAGATTAACACAGCTAATTCTTAATAACCAAAAGTGAGTTTGTCTTACAAGGTTTTAGATGTTAGGCAATATAATTGCCTAATAGCAGAGTTTTGAAACAGTAACTTCCACTAGTTTTAGACAGCCTTCTGAAGGATTTAAATGCAACAGCAGTAATGCCATACTACATTATTCTAAAATTTTTCACCTAATATTTAGAGACTACATTTCAAATAGGAGGTGCATTTCAGACTTGGAGAAATAAATCATCTGCCTGTAAGTTTTCATTTTTTTCCCACCTGCTCTCATCTCTCATGTTTGAAGGTAAGAGTTTGAAATGTTAAACTAAGGAGAGGGTTGAGTCAACAGGGAACTGTAAAGATGGTCACTGTTATAATTTGGTATTGAGGTCTGTAGCATGGTACTACCTCCAGGCACCTGGAATATATGATTATTTAAATACACAATTCAATACAGCGGTAATTCTGTTATAGCTATCGTGTGCAATTACACTGACTGAACGTGTTTGCGTGTAGCTGTGTATGTCTGTATATGCACATTTTTTGTTTAATTCCGTTTTGTGTGGATTTTTGTTCACATGAAAAAATTGATCTTGACAGGTTGATGTGTGTCTGCAGACAACCCCAAATATAAGTCGAAATCATAAATGAGATCTCCCAGTTTGGTAGTACTGTGGAAATTTTAGTTGCAGTACTATGCTTTAGAAACTGATTACTAATACATAGCTGTTGATAATTGTATTTGTGAACATTTTTGCATTAAGTTAAATTTAACCTTCTTAGATGTCTTGTGTTCTCATAACAAAATAAAGTTTTGGAACATCCAATAGTATCAGGCCGAATGTAGCAATATTACTACCAAGGAGGACTGTGATAAGCGAATTTTTGATATGTTTTTAACAGATCTGTGTGACTGATTGTTTCGTCAGAGTTTGGATGAAATTATTTTATTTTTTTGCTAAGGCTAGAATAGGCATAAGATTATTTAAATGAGATTTGAAACCTTAATTCATCTGGCAAACTGCTGTAATGTACTAGAAAATGTTAAGGGGAAGAGGAGAGGAAATTCTGAAAGCAGTGAGGGAAACCTTTTGACAGCTCTTTTCAGCAGACAAAAAGCCGGCTTCTTGTGAGAAAGAATCTCCTGGCATTGGTTTCAGTGTCTTATAGGCAGTTGTGCCACCAATATGCAAATGCAGGATGCAGAGGAAGGCATGCTGAGATACTTGTGGATCGTTCTAAATTAAAACAAAAGTACCAAGAGTATAAATAAGACTTTTTCCTTCAAATCTAGCAGTCAACTTTTTTTGAAATTGTTCAGTATTTTAATTTGAAATCTAATTTCATGAGCAATCAACCCTGTGATCTGAATTTTTCCATATGCATATTCATGTGTATGTTTACATTTTTTTTTTGTTTATTGCATCTGGTTCTTCAGTAATGTGTAATTTCTATTTCTTCCTTTTGTCTGGAGGCCTCTCATATTACATTTAGATTGTATCCTTTATCATCCCAAATTGACATTTATGCTTTTACTGCTATTGTTTGCCTAGCTCCTCTCTGGTATGGATCAACAATTTGTTTTAATCTATGTCACTTCTCTTATCTCCCTCTACACAGAGATGCAGTCATTTTGCACTAGCGTACGCCTACGGAGATTGTGTTAGCAACAGTGCGGTGGCTGCTCCCTCCCCTCTCTGAAATGCTGGGGAATCTTAATTGCTTTTCCAGTTCGTTTATAAGAATGCAGAGACAACAGTATGTGCGAGACCAGTTTTGACAAAAGCAATGGTATGCTACTGCTTATGAATAAATAAATCCCATTTACATAGAGGAATACTGTGGCAATAGAAAGGAAGTCACAGAATGGAAGGAAATTATGGTTTAAAGACATTATTCCTTATTCTTAGAAGGGAGCTGAGTGAAGTCCAGAGTGATGTAGAGCTTTCTGTGGTACTTTGCTTTACGGTTATGGTTGTAAACAATATTTTTTGTTTTAATTTTCTAAAATGACTAGCTTGTAAACTTTGAGGTATAAATGAGAATTAAGTAAGAAATGTTTGAATTTCCAGAGGCCTCAGGAAGCTGTAATGCTTCCTGAGGATTTTTTGCTTTCTAATAATTATTTTATAGTATACATTCAATTCCACCCCTGAATCTGTTCAGCTAAAAGCTGTGATGTTAACTAGTTTAGTAGGTAAGAAATACTAGCACAATATGTAGTGACAGATTTGGAGCTATAAGCAAAGGATTGAAACAAGTCAGATTTACATACTGAGTAATGAATATCTCTGCGCTGGAAAAAGGAATAATAAGAGCAATCAGAATAGCCTCGCAGAGAGCAGGCATGGAAAAAGGGTTCTGCAGTACTTGATAGATCAATTTAGGTATGAAGGCTGATAATAGAGAAGGGAACCTAATAAAATAATCAGAGGTGAGCAGTGCTATAGTGAGATAGCTAGGGCGCCTGCCTGCTGCTTTTTTCCTGTCTATAGACCAGTACCTACTACGCAGCCTTTGAGTGCCGCGGTGACCCTTCTATTTTGCTGGGGGTAAATTCCATGCACCGTGAGTTCACTATTTGTTACAAACTATGATGGTGGCACACAATGCCTTTTCAGAAGGAAAACATGCTGCACCGTACGGAAGAACACCGTCTGGAAGGAAAGGGTTGTTTGCGTTCATGTACATCCAGGGATAAATACGGACTGCTTTGTAGATGACAATCACCAGCTTGGTAAGAAACAGTACTGACGGATGTGTTTAGGAGAGAAAATGTCTGTGTCAAAATGTGATGGAGAAATAGGAGAAATGTCATAAGGAAGTACAATGTGCATTTAAACTGTTTATTGAGTTACTTGGTAATAGCAGCACTATATATATATCTACAGATATTTATAAGACAAACAAAGCTAATATTCACCTGCCTTGTTCAACTCCAGAAGGTCTAACTTAGTGAAACATCAAAGCAAGTGAATACATTTTGCGTGTTTCCTCCAGCAGTGTCCCTGTCATTGACGGCATTTCCCACTTCTATTTCCTTCCCTTATTTTTTTATTCTCTCACGTTACGGTTATTGTTGGTTTTACTTCAAGAAAATAAATACAGTTTTGGAGAGTACATGGTGTTTAGAAAGAAAAATAAAAAGGAAATAGATTCTCCTTTTTCAGAGGTCTCCTGTTCTGTGGGATGGGAGCGAAAGCAGCCCAGCAGTATGCCCGTGCAAGCCTGACAGTGACAGTGCCAGACAGATAATTCAGGGACCACAAATAAAAGATGAGTTATTTCTAGCTTTTATGAATCATGAGATTCTTTTCTTTTTTCTTCTACACATTCCCCACAAAAACAGAGGCAGACAGCATGCCTGTCTCTTACAGTCTTATCAAATGTCAATAAACAACACCTGTAGCACTGTAGCTCTTAAATATATGATCTAGAGTAGCCTTATTCTGGTTTTAGCCTGCAACGTCTCCTTGACCAACAGCTTTGTTTGCAGTTGCACTGGGCTTCTAATTGCTTGGAATTAGAAAATCTGATGTGTACATAATATCTGAAGAACAAATGTGTGATACTTGCATCTGCACTGGCTAGTATGAATCTTGTGAATTACCAAAAAATGAGAGCAGAAGAGTATTGCCTCTTTCACTGAAGAATTACGAAGTGTTAGAAAATTGAAGACAGTGTATTATTGTGTATCATTTATGACAGTAATATAGGTACTTAGGCTGTGCCTAAGCAATGCTTTCATTTTTATTTTGCTCTCTTGATGCTGCAGTTCATTTCAGCAACTTATACCAATAACTGGCTTGACTCACGAGTGAAAACAGTAATATACAATGCAAAGTAGTTGGATTGAACTAGAAGCTCCAACTTCATTTATTCTGTTTATGTCCAGCAATAAACTGTGCTTACACTATGGGCGCAGGACTCCTCCATTTGGAGTTGGGGATACCTCAGTTCCTTTGACAAGTTAGGGATTTTCTGGGGTGAACCACTAAACTACCAGATGTCTGGCACTTGTTGTAGAGTTCGGAGTGCCCCAGCCTGGCCTCTGACCTCCCCGCTGGGCACTGGGTCTTGACCATACTGCCCACACTGGAAAAGCCGCAAGAGTGATAGGTGCTGCACAGCCACACTGTCCAAGATATGTTGCTGCTGAACCATCTGCAGACATTCAGTTAGGTACCATCCAGCCAGAAATCTGATCTCTGCAGTAGATGCATAGGGAACCTTTTTTAAACAGCTCTGCACACTTACAAAATATATTTGGCTTGATCAACAGATCTAACTTATCTTCACCTGGTATTTGGGTTTCCCACAAAATTAGTTAATATATGCCAGTAGAGAAGTATGTTGCTGTGTCTGTTTTGGCAGTGTAGGTGATCTCACAACAGAAATGCTGGGCCATGGCTGCTAAAAGAATGCCTGTCCTTCTAAGCAATAGCAGTGTACCTGATAGTCAAGTCTGAAACCAAATGATTGTATTCATGGCCTCCTGCTGTGTCCGGGGAGTCAATTACAAGCCACCTTTTGGTTCCCTGAGCCTTTGGGAAAGTTTCTTTCCTTTATTAGCCCAAGACATCTTACTTCACCAAGCCAAATTCTGTGCTTGTCACCTGCAAGTGCCTGTTCTCAGCCGCCGTAGTCAGGTACACACACATGTCTCACTAAAACAGTAGTATAAGAATTCACTGGAAGAGATTACTGACTGACTCTTAAATACGGACTTCACTCAGTTGAGGCTTGAGTATCAAAAATCTGTGTCTGCGCACCTTGTAGTTTTTCCAATTCTTAGTTCTCTAACAGAATCAGTAAGATTTCTTACCCAAGTCCAAATTATATAGTTAGAGAGAACAAACTTTTCAGGGGCATAGTCAATAAAGAACTGGTGGGTTTGTGTTCACTAATACAGAGATGCAAATGCAGAGAGCTCTAGGAGATTTTGGGAAAGCATTTGGCACCGTGACCTTAGAAACCAGCAGGCTATGTGCCAGCCAGGGGCGTGCATTAAAGTCCTTCGTAGTTCTGAGTTCACTCCCAGTGAGCATGGATCAGCTCTATCTGCAGTGGAAGATGCTGTGAGGTTCACGTTCTGAATGTTAATCTAGGGTTGCAGACAACAGTTGTGTTAAGTAGACATTTTAAATCTTTTTGCTTTTTTCACAATGCTAAGCATGAATGAGGCAGGATGGATATAGGATAACACATAACACCTTCCACACAACATGAGTGAATGATGTGGTATTTCCTAACTTGGCATATCCATGCTTATTAACACAAGGTATGTCATAAGTCAGCCAATGATTCTTTCACTTTGGCAACACGGATGCAGCATGCAATCACTTGATCTCAGAGCTTAGCAGATATGCTGCATTTTTATTTTCTTCAACTGTTTTATGCATTTAGAATGTTATCCTTCAGTATCTACTGTATTACAGTTATTTTCATTGATCAGTTTGCAAAAATTCATCCTTTTTCTCCTTGGAGTTTATTTAGGTAGTTTCTAATCAATATTTAATAGTAGACTTTCAAGTTGCTCTTTCATTTAGCAACACTGAACTGCATCTCCTATGCCACCGCCTGTTACATAGCTTTACTTCCTTTTGAAGGACCACATAGTATATTGTATTTTAATTATTTTTAACAAAATGTGATAAGTTTTAGACTTAGGAATATTTGTTCCCTTTATATCTTCTCAATTTTCAAGACCTTCTTTAAGTACTCTCTACTAGACTTTTTTATATTCCATAAACATTTTCCAAATAATGAAAATATTTAATTCACTGTCCGATTATTACCTTTTTCTTTAACAATCCTCTATTCCTATCATAAATTCCCAATCTATATGTTTAAATCTAATGTTAGTTGGCATTACATCTCCTGTATTGATACAGAAAAAGAGCTCCTTGATCTCCAAAATGTCCACTTTCTCATTTTATATGCTAATGCATGTAATATATCTCTGCCCTATAATATTATAGCTGATTTTAATTATGCAATCCTTATTTCTTATTCTTTGAGCAGCTTAGCTATCTTGTTCTCAAACTTGCTCAAAGTCTCAGTTTTAAAAATGTTTAGGCCTTTTGACATGCTTCTCAAATTGTCAGTGGTGTGCCAGCTATGTTGTGTGCTCTACCTTAGTTTTTAATACATCTTGACTTTCTGTTTTATAGAGTGCTATTTAAAAAAAAAAGTGCTATTTAAAAAAATAAAAATTTTTGAAAACTGAATCATAGTATTTAGGAATTAAATTAAATTAAATACATAGTATTTTCTGAAAGTGTTAGCATTCAGAATGCATAAATAACTGCATCTAGTGTCTTTCCTCTTTCCATATCTGGATGTTAAGGGAGAAATAGCATTTGAGCAAGTCATTGAAGTTAGTGAATGCAGCCATCACATTACTTGATCATAGTGTTGTTTATGATTATATCCGTTGGCTTGCTCATGTCTGTCAAGTATATGAATTTACAAACCCTGTATTTCTTGACCTTCTAATACGAAACCTGATTTGGAACCTGGAGTTCCTGCTAGATTTATTTTTCGTAGTATTTAACCTGATTTATTTGTGATGTGGAACAATCTCGTGGTGTTCCTTGCATGTTTGACCTGTCATTTAGAACTGCTGTATCACCAGCACAAACAAAATCTGCTATTAACTCTTAGACCATGAAATATTTCTGTTGTTCCAGTCTACAATTTCTTCTCATAATGAAACAATGGCAGTGACAAACAAGAGAAGAGATTGCATTCTCAGTTTGACACCAGCAGCTGTATTAGCCTCTCCTGTTTAAGTTTGCATTTCGTTTAACTGTAGAAGCTGTACCTTGAAATACAGTTTGGTAAACTTAATTATTTTTGCTTTCTTCTTGTAATATTTCAAGATATGTGAAAATGAATCACAATGGGGGTTACCATATACTTTCCTAAAATCTATAAAGTTTATAACGGGTAGATATTGCCTTGTTGTGTTATACCATTTATTATCCTCTGTTTGTGCCATAAGTCTTTTTATTTCTTTCATTTTGACTTTAGGACCTCCATCTAGCTTGAATTATTTTATTTAAACCTTACTTTGTTTCCATAATCAGAATTATAATTAATCTTCTTTCTGCTTGTTGAGAAGTTTGGATTGTAAGCAGCTTGATACCACCCATTTTGGGTGATAGAGGAACACAGAGCATGTTGAAATACAATCCCATTTAGAGAATCCCATTTGTTATTAAATACAGCTCAGAAAAGTGAAATGACTGTAAAACTATATGCTAATGGCCACACTGTCAACAGTGCAGAATTTCATAGTAATTTTGCTTTCAATCCAGTGCTCCTTCCTGCCCAACCTGCCTGGCCCTCACACCATGTGCCCTTCACGGAGCAGCAAACATCTCCGACCACCCTGTGGGATTGGGGAGGCTCCTTTCAGGTGGGAGATGGGGCAGTTCTTGGCTGCTGCCTGGATTTCCCTGCAACAAAGCCTGCCCCCATCCCCGCTCAGCAGCAACAGGGCCATGGAAGGGCTGGAGGCCCTGGGCAGAGAAGCAAGCACGGGGCAGGGAATGCTGGAAGGGAAAAGTTAAGGGGAAGTGAGGGGGTATGAAATGCTGGGTTTGCAGGATATTGCAGTGAGTTAGGATAGAAATCCTAAATGGTCCTTATACCTACCATGAATTTAATCTGAAATATGTTCAAATGTCTTTAAGGAAAAATAGAAGATTCATACATGCAACATATATAGATAGGTGTGTAACTTCTGGAGAGGAGGAGAGGGAAGGAGAAATACTTGTTACCACAGGAATATTATATTATATATAATATTATATTATAATATATAATATATATAATATATTAATATAATATTATATTATATTATATATAATATTATATTATAATATATAATATATATAATATATTAATATAATATTATATTATATTATATATAATATTATATTATAATATATAATATATATAATATATTAATATAATATTATATTATATTATATATAATATTATATTATAATATATAATATATATAATATATTAATATAATATTATATTATATTATATATAATATTATATTATAATATATAATATATATAATATATTAATATAATATTATATTATATTATATATAATTTCATACAAAGAACTGGAAGGAATCTTCTAGCCTACGGAGTGGACTTCTCCCTAGTGGAAACCCATGCCTTTGAATGGGGAACACAGATTACACACCAGGAAAGGAGGAAACCAAGTAAATGTTGTTAATCCTCATCAGAACCGTACAGTCACAATCAAGTAAAATACTGTAGGCATATATGGTATTCATAGTTAGCCACATCGATGCAGTTTTTGCATTCAACCCTCAAGAAAATTTCTTTTACTATCCAATTAGTTTTTTTATTTTCTTTCTAGTGAAGATTCATAATATTAATTACCAACATAAAAACAAAGATGCAGTGCACTGAAACAAATGGATGCGTTTTTATGCCTAGATTAAAATATTACTTGTAATTGTTTACAGTGAAATCTCCTTGCTGTCACAGGGGTGTTAACAGGGTTATAAACTTTTAAGTTCTTAAAAGGAAACAAAAAAGTATAGCATCTTCTAGCTATGGTGTAATCTACCATTAGTTACTCAAATATTGCTGCATTTATACTATATCATGTACTTATCAAACATCTACATGACTCCTTAACTATTTCCAAAACAAAAGAGTCATTATTTACCCACTGTGAAAATAGCCTTGTGTTAGTGGTATTAGAAATCATTAGCTCTATTAAGTCCGTTATCAGCTATGCTAGCAGCTGGAAATATCCTGCAGCTCAGGAGGGCTCCAAAATGTTCCCCAGTCATTATATTCTGGATCACTTTGTTTTCTTGTATGGTGAAAACAGATTATAATCACATTCAGCCACAGGCAAAAATAGAAGCTGACAACACTGGTAGAAAAAGATTTATTAAACTTTTCATTGCTTGGGGCAGTATTTTGTAACAAGAAAACAGTGTTGTCCCTTAGATAGGAGCATGAGTGAACAGTTCAGCTATGTCCTTCTATCATGTCGGTGCACTGTCTCTCAAATTGACACAGTTATCACACCGTAAATACAACCCAAAGCATTACAGATATCTATAAGCAGGATCCGTGTTAATTGTTAATGTGTAAAGGAGAGACAGATCTGTTTATGTTAGCTTAGGCAATAATCTATTTTTTAAGAGTATAGAATATATAGAAGTATCAATTTTGTATTGTCATTGCTTGCACTGAATAGGATTGACTCCAAAATCTTGAAGTGCTGAGGTTAAAATAATTCCTTTATCAGTCTTTGCTCTGGGTGAGGTTAACCCTTCAAACAGTATGTCTAAGTGGCAGGATTAAAACTGTTTCTTTAACATGGCTTAAGATCATGTGGTTTTTGTTTTTTTTCCTTAGCAGAAGCATTTTTTGCAAAAACTGCTATGGTGTTCAAAAACAATGATGTGTCCATGAAAGTATCTTTCAAATTTACTGTAGTACAGGTGTATAGTATAGCTATTGGCTCCCTATTTTTAAAACCCTCTGAAATAGTACTGAGGTTTAAGAAATACATGCCATAGGACTTCCATTAACATCTCTGAATTTGGAAATAAGATAGTATTACTAGGACTAAGGGAAAAGGTGTACATTATGCAAGCTGCTGCACATTTGTAGCACTAATCAATAAAAGACAGGTAAGTATTTACAACTAATTACAGGTAAAGATATGTCTACAGTATGTGATATAGCTATATGTGATATGGCTATATAGATATGTCTAAAGGGTGTAGTTAGAGTTTACCCTGTTCAATACTGCATTCCTCCTGCCTTCGCAATTCCCTTGTCCCGTCCTTGACAGCTCTCTTGGTTGTTTCCCTCTCTTTTAATTTACCCTGAATCTTGCCTGAAAAGAAATGCCAACTGTCTTAGAGGAGCTCTACACCTTGTTCTTTTCTTCCTTTTTCAACTTGCCTGCTCTGCTCTTTTGGTTCCCCATCTCCCTGTAGCTCCCTCTCACCTGAGAAAGGTGCAGCACTCGGCACCTCGGGAAGGCAGCTCCTCCGCTGCCTTTGCCACCCCGCTCTTTTCCTCCTCCCAGCAAAGTTCCTGCTAGCTCCTCTTCCTCTCCTGTTGCCTCTGTGGCTGTGGGCCATCAGGGTCTGATGCTGTCCAAAGCCAGGGGGTATGCTTGCCCCCTGCCCCGGCAGCCCGGTTCCTGCTGCTTGGCACAGCGGCCCTGCTGGGAGCCGAGCTTAGGGCCAGCAGGATTTCCTTCCTTCATCTGCTCAACATTTGTTCCTGAGCAGGTAGGGATCACTGTTGTATATCGGGAATCATTTCTGTATATCAGGGTGTTGTCCTGTGTATTCCTGAATGCCCAGTACCTGTATGTGCCCAGATAACTGTGTGTACCTAATAAATTGTTAATGCAGTATGTATGTCTATGTCTATGCTTCCTTTGTCTTTGATCACGTAGGGTAAATTAGTATAGGACTGATTCAGACTGAATCTATAACTCTCCCGGCTGTGCAGGGGAAGAGCTGAAATCTGCATCACTTGAGCTCCTGTCTAGAGCATCATCTGAAGTATTTATAACTAAGGCCCTAAAAATGTTACAAAGATAGTAGCATGCCATTTCTTTTTATGCAAAACCCACTTTCGTATGGCATATCTGGTGCAGTAGGAAAGGCTAAAATGCTTATTTTGTCAGCTGAACCAAGTAAACAAATAGGTACAGAAAGATTGGAGTGGAAATTATTACATTTTAAAATAGGTGCAGAAAGATTGGAGAAATTATTACATTTTATATGTTGAATCAGGTTTTGAAACAAGCTGAGACTAATTTGGTGCTATGGGATGTCAGAATTCCTGCTTGTTATGCAAGATGTTTGAATCTTATGCAAGAATTGGCATAACACTCCACACACATGGGGAAATATAGGAAAGAAGAAGATGTCATTTAGGGAGGAAAATTCTTAGCAGCGTTTATCTAACTAGGAAGTAAAATTGTACGAAATTAAGATGAAGTATCTGATTTTGCATTTCTATGCCAGCAAAAAAATATGGACCGTTATGTTATTTGGAAAAGTTTCTCAAATGTATAGAACAAGGTGTGCCAATGAGTGGGAATTTCATGTTTCAGCAGATGGTACAGAAAGTTTTTATTGCTGTAGACATGTTTAAGGACATTCTCTCTAAAGAACACAAATCACACTTGTTGTCAATTATGTATTTAAGCAATGGAGTTTTACAAATTAATAAGTCATTTGTGATGCTGTGGTGAAAGATGGGATTTTTTTTTTTTTTTTTTTACTAGGACTATAAGATGGATGTCTTTGAGGATATATTGTAAAAGATGGTGAGCCAGGGGATAAATCTGAACTGTGCAGACTCAGTATTACTGAGATAGCAGGACAGGAAAAGAAATAAAAACTACAAAAAGAAAGTGTGAAAAAACAAGCTAAAACAAGCTGAAGATAGTAGGTAGGAGAAAGAGAGGGATGAGAAGGAATGGAGAGCAATGGTATTTAATGATGAGCTTTTCAGATACCCTCAGAGATCTGGCACTATGAACCAGTCTGCTAGAGCCGGATGGTGCTGTATTTGTGTGTGCTGTTTCACTCCATAAAAGGCATTGTGCCAAAGTACTGTCTTTCTCTTCCCTTTCTTATTCCTTTTCCTTCTCTCTTCCACCTCTGAAAGGCTTTCCATGTCACTAACGTCATGCAGTTCCTTTTTCTTTCCAATAGGACCTGCACCATTGCAACCACAAGGGTGGAATATCCCTTCCTGACCATGGGTGGTTGTCCACTGTGCAGCTGGACAATGCTCATGTTCAGCACGTCCACGGTACCTGCTCCCAAGGAGATCTCGGGCTGCTCATGAAATTTTCCTGTATTTACCCATCCAACGCCCCTGTGGGGTCTGCAGAGCACTTCTCTATTTGATAAACAAGGAATCTGAAGTGGGAGCGCAGGGTGACTCAGTGACTTGGACACCGTCCTCGCCACTAGATTCCATGCTCAGCTAAGGGTTTATTCAGTGCAAATAATATCTTTTCTTGAGTTTTAAGCTTACTTCAGTGTATTTTCACAGGGCAGCACAAAGTTGCCCAGTGGCTGAGGCGGCTACCATCTAATGTTGTGGCTCCAAAATGCAATAAAAACCTGGCACCTTTTTGCCAAAAGCAGGGGGTATGCAGCTTGCACCAGCCACACGGTGATACCCAGAGTATACCGACCTTACTCTTCACATGAGTCTGTCTTTGTCACTTGCTCCTAAATTTGACTCTGAGGCTGCTTTAGCAGCAGGTTCCCTCTGTTCAGAGGGTATTTTGCTGCCAAAACATACTTCTAATGAGAGGACCAGCTGTTCTCCCTCAGGACTAAGCTTCCACTTGCTCCTTAGTTTGCTTCTTAATTGTCTTATCACTGATGAATAATTTAATAATTTTTTTCTTGAGTATTTAATAAATTTAGAGTTTCACAGTGTCTCAGTTAATAAAAAGACAACGTACAGCAACAGCAAGTTAGTTCTCTTCCCCTCTGTTCATGGCACAGCTGCCATATTTCCCTGAGCTTGCATCAAACAATATGCAAGTAAATTGAAATAGTGAAACTGTATCAAGATGTCTGTCAGCATCCTACACAGATGTGTAGTTTGGGTTTTATTCCAGTCTACTTTTTTATGATGCAGAAAATATGCATAGAACAGTGTTTAAGCTTTAATGATGATTGACTTGCATGCCCTGTAGAGGGTAGCTTTTGCTCTTACATTTCTCTTAAAATGTACTAATTAGACATTAGCTGAAAAATGTAATCCTCTCCAGTGGCTAGGACTTGTGTTATGTATCATTTGGAAAATCTATGATCAGCTGTAGGGTTTTTGTTTGGGTTTTTTTGTTGTTGTTTTTTAACAGCTAGCTAAAAGGTCAGGCAGAACGATACTGCATTTCTAGATCTTTTTCCAATGTAGAAGTTGCTCCATTTGTTTCTACTTACTGAAATACATTATGCAAATATTCCGCATGAAAAAAACCAAACAAAACCTGTTTGAAATAATAGTTAAACATGGGTTACTTTCTGTTAGCACCCACAGGAATTAGTTTTCGTGTGTTTTTTAATTTGTTATGACTAGAGAAACGTATGTGCCAGATGAGGAAGGTCTGTTTTACGAAGAAAAAAAAAACAGGTGAAACCAGGGGACTGGGGCTCGGTCCCATGATTCAATATTAATTCATTAATCTCTGTGCTTCAGTTTACGTGCCTGTAAAATTCTGATAACATCCTTACCTTATGAGGCTTCATTTATGAAACACCTGGAAAAGAATGTGCTCGGCAGATACTTTAGAGAACACTAAGTATTATCATTATTATGACATTGTGGTTGTTGGTATTGATCAATTCAGTGAATGTAACATTGACTACAAGCAGTTTGGGCAGATAAAAGCTCCATAGTCTATGTTGCCAGAGTACAAGGTTACTGCTTTTTATGATCTCTTTCTATACCATGTTTTACTATTCAGTTTAACATTTCTTCTGCCTTTCTATGTTTGTGAATATTTCTTTCAGAAACACTAATGTGAAATAAAATCTTTGCTATCTGGGCATCCATCTGCCTTTGTAACTATGTCAGAGATAACCATAATTTTTGAGAGTTGTGGCTGATAAAAGATCATACTTATTCCTGATCCAGGTGCCATATGCATGTACCCACCTGTGATACCCTTCTCAAGGTGCAGTTCAATTCTTTGTTATCAGAATAAATTTCCCCATTAGTGAAGTTGTCTGAGTTGATAAATGAGTGTAAGTGAAAATCCTTCACATATACCAGTAGCAAGAAAATTACTAAAAATGAACAGATTTTTTTTTTTTTTAATTCATAAGATAACTGTTCTTGGCATGGAGAGTCACAGCTACCTAACAGCAACAATTTAGCTAGATAAGATTTATTTTTTTAAGTAATTTGATTTAGGTTCATTCCATGTTAAGTAGGGACACCTAGTAAGTATCCCACTACCTAAAACTATAGATAGCTGTAATTTACTGGTAATAATATAATGAAAATAACTTTAACTTAAAATAATAGAGATGTTTAGGAAGAAAATATCCTCTTGACTTTGGAATTTCTTAAGCTTGACTTCTCTGTTTCTGAATGTTCCTTGGAAATGGTGGTTGATAAAAGGTCCTTGCAGAAAAGCCTTGATGTGTTGAACATGTCTCTATAGGTAGCTGTGAAGGCTTAACACCAATTTTTCTTGCATATTAATTTAGAAATAGGAAGATTGTGCGCTGCCATTCTGTATCATATTTTTGCTATCAAACCAAACTAATCTTACTGGATTTTTAAAATACAGAATTGCAACTTAACATCTACTAAATTATTAATATTTTGCCAAATTGATGCAAATGGGCTCCCTCTTCTAGTGGGGACGTGAGAGGTGGAAACAATGACCAGTCCTTGAGACTTCTTCAAAGCACATGGATGATGGGGACTCTTGATCCAGGTGTATCAAACTAAATCTGGTCCAGATTTACCACCCTGCACTGTCCAAACAGCATATAGTGTAGAAGAGGAGGTCTAGGACCTTGTCCTCTCATCTGCTGAGCTCTTTGTATTGTACCAAATTACTCGCTACTCTGCATATAACCTATACATATAACAAACATAATCATCAAGAAGCTTCCTTTCTATGTAGAAGACTACTATTACGCTACTTTAAGAGCTCATAAGACATATTTATTTAGTGTCCTTTTCCTTCATTTATGCTGACTCTTTCCTTACCTCCATGTCTCAGAGAAGCAGAATTCTTTGGCTGGCTTCAGAATCCTCCTTATATCCTTTTCTTCTCTGTCACGATTTCACAAGTCAACTTCAGTGTCAAAAAGTTTTGCCCCTTGGTCTGTGGGTTTTCTTCTATCACGTTATGGCTTTAACTGCTGTGAACCTTTTCTGTCCAATGAGTTTCAGCAATCCACACACATCTTAAAGCAGAGATTTTCAACATAGGTTTTGATTACTACTTATGATTAGAAAAACTGTAAGCAATTTCTGCAAGGTGGCAGATGTTTTAATCAAAACTGCAATCCTGGTATTTAGCTACTCCCTAGTCTCCTATGACTTTAGTTGGATAAAGTATTGGCATCATCCTATTTTTCTGTTTTTAAATTCTTCTTTAATAGTACCACTATCGTTATTGTGAATACAGCGTTGGACCTGAGAGCTGTTTTCTCTCTTTCTTTTCACAGTACTAAACTCCACTTAGTACTGTGGTTGTCTCAGACATTCTGAAGGAAGAAAGACTATATAATTCAATTATCATAGCTACTTTTATACCTTTAATAGAAAATGGAATCTGTTCCCTCATTGCTCAATTAATACCATATTTCTATGGCTCTTTACTTGAGTCTCTTTGCATTGCTAATCTTCTCAGAAAAATAAAATCATGGCCTTGAGATAAAGAAGGACAGGTAAAGATGATGTCGATCTGAGTACCTGGGGTGAAGCTATTTTTTCAAAAATGTATGCCGTATAGATAACGGGTAGGACTGTGCTATTCGCTCTCCCCTTGACACTGTGAACAAGAAGCACTGCCGAAAGACATTACATTTCCCCTGCGTTCTGTTTGTTCTGGTAATGTGGGACCACTTCATTATTTGGTGTCTGCCAGTATGATTACAGAGTCTCTTCAGGTTGTAAATTCGATTGCCTTCTCCATGCTGGAGAAGTAAGAACAGTGTGTATTTAAAGTGGCAGCCCAAAGCTTATAGTTGCATTGTAATTATGGTATCAGAAGTAGGCAGGGAAAACTGGGCAGAGGATGTCAGATAACCGAGCAGTACGGTCCCAGAGGATGAGTAGTGACGGTGTTTTCTTTTTCACTGATTGCAAGTGATTAGACAGGTGTATTTTATAAAATAAAAAATAATTTTTAAAAAAGACCCATAGCCTTATTCTGAGAGCCTCTTCAAGCTCATATAATAGAGAGTTTTTGCAAGATGTCGGTAATGCTATTTAGATAAGACAACACTTGGTCTTCTCCAGCTAGTCAAATTTTTCAGTGGGCTGCCTAATTTCGTCTTTGCTAGACAGTGTTTTTCTAGCTCGCAGTAAATTCATTCATGGTAAATGCAGCGGTAGTTAAGTATTTGATGGGGTACTCTTGAGAGGATTGCTGGACAGCTTGAACTCAGTGGGTGCCTCATCACAATGGTGTTAGGCAGTCAATTTACCTGGTCTCCAAGCTGACGGAAAGCCAGTTGCAGTCTGAAAGCTGTTTTGCCGTTAGCATGGAGCTGTGCCTGAAGCAGCACACCTTGCCCCTCGGGCACTAGTGGGAACGCAGCATGGGGTCGGTGTAGGGAAGTGGTTCCCAGACCAGCATCGACGTTCCCCATGCTGGCCTGGCCTCAGCTCAGATGTGCTGGCGGCTCCACTCTGCCCCGTTCTCAGAGTCCTTTGATCCCCAGGCAATGCCTGCTGGCATCTTCTGGGGCTTGGCTTTCCCTTAGCTCTGCCATGTTGAGGGTCAAGGGCTGCAGTTTGCCAGGGGCCTGCATGGCACTGAGGCTGTAGTGGTGTGGATTGGGATCAGCCCCGGAAAGCTGGTCACATCAGACATCATATTTTGGGAAGTCATAGCCCAGCTGCAGCATCCAGTGACACAGACAGATCATTTTCATAGCTGAAATTCTCCTTTTCTATTGACTTTTCTATTTTATCATGTGTGACTGTGGGGGTATGGTTGTTTTTTAGTTTCGGGTTTTTTTCCCATCACACACTAAAAACTCTAATTAAAAACTTTTATAAGAACTGCTGCCTTACTGATGGCTCATTTGCTGCCAAGTGATAAACTGTGTGAGGGCTTTCAGCACCACCTTATGATACCCTCTGTTTTTACTCATTAACCCATGGTTTCATATTCTGAATAACAGAACCTGTTGTTTGTGGTAGCTGAAGGTAACCTCTCTGGTACCTCAAAAAGTTGGGCAACTTTGACAGGACTTCTTATTTGAATGGTTTGTGACTTTCTTTTTTATCCAATACCAACCAATAAAGAATTCCACCGCCTATGGAAGAAATGCCAGTCATGTAGTATTGCAGCTTGCGGTACCCTGGAGGCAGACAAATGCTCATTTCTTTCTTGTACTTATTTGTGTCTTGTCTGCTTTTAAAAAGAGAAATAACCTATTGAGAACTCTGATTCAATGCAACATATACATTGCATTATATTTGCTTTTCTTTACTCCAGCATTATGCAACATTCCTCTTACTTTTCCTGTGCAGTCTACACAAATTATTTTTACCTGTTCTACATGTTGGGAAACAGATGGTCCAGGTAGTAAATAACTGGCTTCCCAGGAGCTGTGAAATTGAATGGTCCCAGGAAGTTCCTCCAGGAACCTTGCATTTACTGGTATATGTCAGTAAGTCTTCACGTTAATGATTCTTATATATCACTGTTAATTTCCACCATTTGATTATCAGGTGCCTCAGCCTAAAGGAAAAACTATTTAATTATTATTTTCATGCTTTCTTTGGGCTGAAGGGGTAATATTGTAAATACTTCCAGAAAAAATGCTCTAACCCTGAAAACCCATGGAAGAGCACTGTAGTAAGATAAAACTTTTTTTTTCTTTTAAACAAGAAAACTAGAGTATTTTTATTGATACTGGTGTTGAACTGAAAAAATACTAGATTGGTGTGCAGTATGCATTATGTTGAATCATCCCAAGGCAGTAGTATAAGATGGAATAGGAAAAAAATTCAGCAGTTGACAAAAGTTAGTGCTGCTGGGAAGTGATGATAATATTGCCTGAGAAACAGAGAAATTACTTGATGCTGAAAGCCATGTTCAATATATTTAGTTTCATTAATAGTTCAGCTGCCAAACTTCTCAGTGGTGAGACTTGACATTACAGACTCTTAGAACAACGGAAGAATTCAAAATCATTACTCTGCTGATAGACCTTTCCTTCTTAAAGGATCTGCAATACCTGGAAGGCTGATTTATTAAAAAGCTCACCTAGGCATTGCTGAGAGCTCAGCCTTCTACTAGATATTCTCTCTGATGCAGTTGTTTTCAGTAATGCATTTTGAGAGACTGTTTTTTGTATATATTTTTATGAGGTTAGGTTTCACAACACAAAAAATATTACTTTGGACAATGTGTAATACATTTTGTGATGTTTCTGAAATAATCAAGATAATGTATTGCATTAAAACACCTGTGACTAGCATTTCTTTTGCCCCCTTGGAAAGCAGCTTTGTGTGCTAGCTGACTGGGTTATGTAAAATCCAAACCTGCTGGAATAGCTTTGGGGATGACTTTCAATTGCACCCAACTCCAGTCTCACAATGAATTGGAAATTACAGTGCAATTATTCTTGTGTCACTATGAAAACTTCCAGGCTCCCCCTTGGACCATCCAGGGAAACAGCAGTTTTCAAGCTATAGCCTGATCTGGGAAATGTCACCAGGCTTACAATGCTGGCCTAAATATTTCTGTTCAGAAGTTTGTGTATGTTGTTCAGAAAAATGTATGTTTTCACTTTCTCTTTGGTGTGAATCTCACTGTATTGGATTGTGTAAGCTTTGGAGGGTGTTTGTGTAAGTCTCTAGCTAGGATTCTGCAGAACCAAGTCTATACAGCAAAGTTTAGCATTCTGCACTAAAATGTTCCATGGTAATGATGATGGTAATGATGAACTTTATTGCTTAGAAATCTACATGTACACTTTTCTTTTTAGTTCTTCTCACATCAGTGCCTTGTTCAGGCAAAAGTCACATATCTAAGCTAAAGAAGATAAATACACCCTTAGTCTCTCTGAAATATGTTTTATATCTATTTCATTATTGGAAAACTAAAAGAAAAAGTTGATTGGAAAAGATGTGAAATGCATAGATTTTTTTTTAATTGGAAAGAAGACTCTTTTCTTTAACCTCTGACTCATTTTTATAATATGTAAAAATGGAAATAGTATGCCTATCTTTATATATATATATATACACACATGCACATATATGTATATAAAAAAAGTATCACAGGACACTGAGTCCCCATAAAGCATTATTATTAAAGCGATGTGTTTTGCCATTGACTAGCCATTATTTTATGCAGCCAGGGCACCTCATGAAGTGTAATAATGACTATTTAAGTGATGTATTTCAGCAAATATAATTAGTACATGGTATCTCAGATAATACTGTTTTGGTTTTTAACCTTTCTGTAGGTGAACCTCACTTGAGAAAATTCGTTAGACGACTGTAAACGCTCAGATTAGACTCCTGGTGAAGGGTCCTACTTCTTCGCCTTTGCTTGCATGAGTATGCACACCACTTTTTCACAACCAACCCATCCGGTACAAAGACCAAATCTGCCATTTCTTTGGCTCCAGCACTGCTTAGGATAAGCTAATATTCCTGCTCCAAGCAGGCTAATGCACCTGGACATCTGCACAGAGTGTCTCAGCACGGCTGGTTTTGGGAGCATGGCGGAGTAGCAGTCATGCTCAGTGTACACGGCAACTCGGGTCTGGCAGAGTTATTTGGTTGCTTCTGCTTCTGCCTCCCATGCAATGAACTCGTGCCTGCAGGCTGGGAGCTGCAGACACAAAGCATTTGACTGGCTTATGCTGCCGTAGTATCTGATTGCCTTATAAGTGGTAAGGTAATTTACCTTCAGCACTCCTGGAAAGGATATGGATAAAGACGCTTATAGATAACAAGTGATTCGGCCACAATCGCTCAAGGGTTGCCTCAGTCAGACTGGGATATAGAAACTATGACAAAGTCCTAGACTTTATCCATTAAACCACCTTTCCCCTTCCCTGTGATTATCTGGATACTGTGGGTAAGCAATGGGGTATTCTTTGCTTGGTTTTTTATAGTTTCTTTTTTGCCACAGCAAGATTTAATTTTCTATTCTAATATTGTGCTGAGGAGATGGCTGCAGTGCACTGGCAGAGACTGATAAGTGACTTACAATTTTATGCCACACGTTTACTGAATTTTCAGTTTGAAGTGTACAGTCTGGGATGACAGCCAGTCATTCAACGTATTCTTGCCTCAAACACTGTAAAAACATGCGGACAAAAGAAGGAACACCTGGCAAATGTTTTGGGTTTACAACAACAAGAGAGAAAGTTAATGATATCCGTGGTTATGAGCAAGATAACTTGCTTCTTTACAGCATATGTTGAAAACATTTTCAGAACGTTTAGATTCCAGTTAACTATGACCTTGCACAAAATAATTTAAAGAATTAAGGCAAATGAACAGAAGAACTGAAGCAGACATAGCATAAAACCCTGGCCTCGCCCTGCCAAATTCAAATGAAAGGTGAAAGCTGGCCATGCAGACAGGAGCTCCTTGTGGTGCTGTATTATACTCCTGGGTGTTTCATTGTTTTCTTTTCTTCCTGACTCTGAGTAATCTGATCTGCCTTTGAAGATGGATTTAGCTTGGAAGGTGGGCCTGTGGTTCTGTGAAGAACTTGTTACTCGTCATAGCAGATTATATGGTTTCCTTGAGAGAACAGTGTGGCAGAATTACTTGAATAAAGAACTGAAGACTGGGTTTCTAATGCTGGCTAACAAGGATTTTCTATGGGTTTACTTAATTCATTTTTTTCTTTCAATGCATCAGCTTCATTATCTTTTTGTGTTCAATATTTCTATTGTTTAGATATATAAGGAAATAGCTGCATCATTGTTCATTTCAGAAAAATAATATATGTTTGGGTTTTTTCTTTTAGTTCTTTTGTGAAAAGGATTGAAGAGGAGGTGTTTATGTGTCTCTAATTTAATCATGGCACAGAGGCTAATTCAGCATAACTAAGATACAATCTACATTACTTTGTTGAAGTAGTAATGACAAAGAACTGGGATGCAGGGAAGTGATTGCTTTGCTTAGATTAAAGATGCTGCTGATTCTGCTTTGAATTTAATCTCTGAGGTGGGAGATTAACTTGTTCTCCTCAGATTGTTGTGCTGCATGGATTTAGTGCATGTGTTAAGTGAGCGTACCAAAGCCTTGGAAGAACCTTGAAAAATAATTTGACCATGTTAAAGCAGATACGAAGTTTGACTTCGTATTCTAGGCAATATTTGAACTGCAAAAATAGCTGAGAAGTGGTGTTTGGAAGTGTGTGCTCAGGAGAACGCAGCCGTTCCTGTTCTACCTGTAACGCTGTGACATCCAGTGGCTTTTCCTGATCCCTGAGGCTGCCAGGCTCAGAATAAGACTGTCACGATGCAGCAGCACAGGCTGCCAAAGGATCTTGCAGCAGCTGCCCATCACAGAGCGCTTCCCATGGCACCCAGCTTTCACCCTGCATCATGCATGGTGGGGCAATAGCCACGGAGTTATACTTTGGGCTGCAGATCCTTTACTCTCTCGTGTATGTAAAAGCAGGGAAGACTATAGTTTGGGCTGCAGATCCTTTACTCTCTCGTGTATGTAAAAGCAGGGAAGACTATAGTGACAGGATTATGCTCAGGGTTAGTTTTTTGGTGTTTAGTTTCTTTGTTTTTAAGGAGACAAGCGCTATTTTGCATCTTTCTTTAGCTGAATTCTACCTCTGTGCTGGCCTGATTTGTTTAATTGTTTTACTGGATGAAAGAATGAACAGAGGAAAACATTTTTTTCTTCTTTTTTAGCATTTTGGTTCTGATTAAACCCAAATAAGTCAATTGGGTAGCTTATGATTACTTCAAAGATATGTAGATCAGACTTTGTATTCTCAGATTACTTAATTAGTACACAATTTATCCTCACTCAGCTTCTAATTTGCACATTTGAAATGAGCATTGCTGATATTCTTGACCGCAGTAAGATCTCTTGAAGAATCGTGTGTTGATTATGTGGTCATCAGGCCCTGATTTTTCAGAAGTGCTCAGCACAATCAGCTGTACTAAAATTCATTAGAATTAGGTATGTTTGTCTGTTTGTGAATTTAAATCAAAAATTAAAAAATAAAAAAAGCCAAAACATGGAGGGTACCAGTATTTCAGATTTCCAGTTCTCTGATTTTTGTTGTGGTTTTAAAAGACTTGTCCTTAAATGCTAAATGTTTGAGAGTGTATAATATATTCTGGTGAAACCCCTAATTCGTGTAATAATTCAGAAAAGGCATAATTTCCTCAGTATTTTTCCTCAAACCAGTATTGGCAACTGCTATACCAAAACCAAAATCTCCTTCCTGATGTAAAAAGCCAGATGTACTACATCAAGACGCTTACCGTGTTTAAGCTTCCAAGTAATAAAGCAATCGGCACGAGACCGCAGAACATGTCATATTGTAAGATACGTTATGCCAGTCCTTTAGGCTGCTGATCTTTTATTATGGGACAAGTGATTTACTTTTCTTAACTTCTGAGCTCAGCAGATTTGAAGGTACTGCTGTTGAAGTTTTAATTTAGGCAAAGATGCTCATAAAGAAGTGCTTAGATGTTCAGATGTGAATCCAGGTTTATATCCCTGGGAAGTTCAGTGGTGTTCGGCTTCTGCTTTTGGTTTATTTAAACAGGTTATGATGAAGCAGCATATTAAGCTTTTATCTGTCTCATATATACACAAGTGTGTGTGCACGTTCCCTAGTTAGTACTTTTTTATGTATAAGCTTTTATATGTTTTACTATTAACTAAATAATATGTATATAATATTGACTGTGGTATTTGTTTTATTATTCTATATTAAATGCTACATTCATCTTACATCAGATTTCTGAGGTTTCACAGCTGCAGTGTATGTTCAGTTACTTCTGCACAGCTTATTTTGTGCAGTACATTTTATTTACTGTGTAGGAACTGAGTCTTGAGGAAGATTAAATTAATTCGTGGTAACTTGAATTCAGTTCTTGCTTCCTTAATTTTACAGAAACGCTGTTCCTTCTTATTGATGTGCAGTTGGCTCACTTTTAAGAACAGCCTCTATGATTTTGTGGTTGCAAGATTCAGAGTCTTTATACAGCTGGCACTACTGTGTCTCTCGGAGCAAAACATTTTTGTTTGTGTGGGTATGACTTTTTATCCTCCAAAAGGAAAAGCTGCATCCAAAGTCAGTTGAGAAAATACGAAGCACATGATACTTGTGAAGTAATTTTTAACACAAGAGCACACATTTTTATTTTATCACTCATAAATATCCACTCATTGAAATCCAAACATGCTTTGTTTAAAGCCAGAACACAGACAGGAGAGTAATTCCACTTAAGCTTTTATGCGTGTGGATATTGTCCAAACACATTTTCTTCCTGCTGTGTCTTACTCCACATGCTGTTTGGGAATGTCACAGGCCCTAGCATTGATTAGACATTTATGTTTTAGGGGGTCCACATGGGGGTTTTAAATGCAAAGTTTGCTGGGCTGAACAGTCTTTTTCAAGCTTAGGTAAGACATAGCCAAGGCAAAGATAGTGAGGAGAGCAGCACATGTGATGGCCCTAAAATTTAGGATGTGTTCATGAAAGGTGTCTTTGTATTTAAAGCAGTTGACACTACCATAGGGTGAGCATTCAGGCAACAGACATTCAAAAAAGATAAAGAAACTTCTGTGCAGATTTAAAGCAGCATGTGAAGGATGCAGAATTTATTATCGTTCCCTTATTAAAGTTTTTGTCGCAGGACAACTTCTACTTGTCTTGCACAAGTCCCAGTAAACCTGTCTGTCTCTTCTTCATCCACCTGTGCTTCCCCAGGCCCACAGAAACACTTAAGAAAATTAATTTTCTCCCTCCAAAAAAACACCGTTCACTTTCTGTTCCTTGGTTGTATTGCTGTTACGAGTAGGCGTTTTCCTTGCTTTTCCCTGGGGCGAGCAGTCGGCAGAGCAGTGCCGGGGAGGAGCTGGTCCCAGGGTCGCTTGGGACCAGGCAGGACACAGTCACTGCTGAGGCTCGGGGTGCCGTGCCAGCTCACCCCTCTGATTGCCAGTGTTTGAGCTGCAATATCAGGTGGTTTTCCTTATACAAAAGAAGAGAGGTGGTTACTTCCCCTCCCTCGAATGTTTTAATGTAAGAGTCTAAAATATCCCCCTGATAATGAAAGGTGTTTTGATAAGAACTTTAGCACTCAGAAGCCTGAAATTATGCACCGATTTCAGTTCCTCACTGTGTGGCCTGGTTCTCAATTGGGATTAGCCCCCTTTGAAGGGTTTGTTGGTCTTTTGGGTGGGTTTGTTGGTTTGTTTGGGGTTTTTTTAAATATCGGCCTTAATTAACTTACAGTTAATTGATCGGTTCAGCAGTTTTTCTATACTTCATTGTTTTATATAGAAATAGATCAGTCTACCTGCAAATGGTTTCCCCTTGTGATGTTTTCTTTTATTGTTTGATTCATTAAGTACAGAATGTGCTTCAGTTTCTGAAAACACACCTCATTATAATTATAATTTCACTAATACTACTTTTTCTGATTATTGTTCACTAGAAAGCTACAACTTGATATAATGACTAAAGCATGTGGTTCATAAGACACAGTGTTTGTTTTCTTTAATCTCTTTTGCTATTTTTATTATAAGTGAATTATTGCAACATATGGAATTGCACTTAAACTTATTTACCATTCTGCATTTATGTTTAGAAAAGTGACTATGCTAGAATGACACCTGCTTATTCTATTTTCTGCTCATGTGCTTTTTATTTTAATCCACTTGCCTTCTTGATTAGAAAATTTTTTTTCATTATCGATGCAAACATGTCAGTGCTCAAAGAATGAGAAAAGTGTATATCCTTCTTTATCTCTAAAAACCATCATTTTTCAATGAAGGAGGCTGAAAGAGTAGACTGATTTTCAGATCTTGGTGTGTTTTTGTGGCATTGCTAAATAGAAAAATACAGGCAAAATCCTGATCACATGAAAGATATCATCACTGCATTGTTGCTCTCTTTTCATATTTGAAGTTTAATCTTCTTTCGCTGGCACAAATACTGTTCGTTTGAAGCTGATTGGCAAAATTAACAGTGAGTGAAAGCAGATTGAGATCTCTGATTAAGTTTCATAGAAGCCTAAAGACTGTATTCTCAAAAGCTGGTTTTAATCCATTAAGGTTCACCTCCTTAAAGTCCCTGAGAGAAACGGGGAGGAAAAACTTCCTCTGGGTGGATGTACAGAATGGTCAAGCCAGACTGCTGTCCTGGCTCCTCCACAGAGGAGCCTTTCTCCAGGGAGAATCCCTAAAGGAGTATTTTTAAATCTATATATAGTCCTTGTGAACATCCCAACTGCGCAACCTCGAAACACTGTTTTGTATCTCTGATCTCTAATAATCACTGACCTGATTTAACCATGTTTTAATGCCTACAGGTCCAAAAGGCACAGAGGCTTAGTTTCCTGTTGTCGGGGTTTGGCTTTTTTTCACAGCAGTGGTCCCTTGAAAATGCCAAGGAGAATAGTATCGTCAACATGCATTTGTGATTTATTTTTCTTTTCTATTTTAGGCCCTTCAAATCATCACAGCCAGTCAACGCTGAGGCCACCTCTCCCTCCTCCTCACAACCATTCACTGTCCCATCATCATTCCTCTGCCAACTCCCTCAACAGGAACTCACTCACAAATCGCCGGAACCAGATCCACGCGCCCGCTCCGGCGCCCAACGACCTGGCCACCACCCCTGAGTCCGTGCAGCTCCAGGACAGCTGGGTTCTCAACAGCAATGTCCCACTCGAGACCAGGTGGGTCGTGTGGACGGACACCCCTGGGGGATGCCACTGCATGGTTCTCTGAAGCGCATGGAGAAAACCGTTTGGCTCATTAGGAGATGCGGTTTAGTTCACTTTGTGTTAATGATGGTTTTGGCTGACACAGCATTGGGAGTTACTGACATTAGAATACCTACAAGCCCCTGATGTGCTTTGCATTTGAAGGTAGACAGGTGGACATTTTTCTGTTCACACATCCCATTTTAAAGGCTTTTATTCATTTGGACCATCCCTGCATACACAACTCATGGTATTAGTACAGCATATCTCACTCACATGCTCAGGGACAACTTACTTATAATTCATATTAATTGTGTTGCTGAAAAATTACGCATTTTGCCTTTCCTAGAGTAACAAACAGAGGCTCATTTGAAATTATGCATTTTGGGAGACCTTGAGAAACAATCCCAGATTCAAGACTGACAGCACTATAATTTTAATTTATATTTCATCCAGCATGCAAGCTCATTTTAATCTCTTCTGTACGTGTTAACAGCTTGATGCCCGTGGGGCAAACAGTTGCATATAAATGAAAAGGTGCAGCACTTAGGTCTGCCAGATAAATAAATAAAAAAATGCCTGACATGCTGCAGTTCTAAATATTCGGTTTGTTGTCATTTGGGGTATGGAATGTCAAACATATTTAACTTGTGCTTTAAATAGCGGAGCTGGCAGAGCTGATCTTCCAGCATTTAAAATTAGCCATTGTGGTGCTGAAAAAAGTGATTGGAATAGTAGAGTGTTCTTGCTTGCCCAGATAGCTGCAAACACAGCCTACAGGCAGGGAGCTGGGCTGCTTGTGACACTGACTTGTACCACGGTTTCAGCTGCTTGGTTGCCACAGCTTCTGAGATGTTACGTTTGAATGCCACTCTGCTGGTTTACACCCAGAGTAGCTAGGTATGGTGTAATTACACCATCATGCAGTCTCAGCCCAGTCCTGCCCAGAGTTCGATTAAAGACTGCCTTCTGGTTTGGAGCTCTAGGAGGTGTTGGTATAGCTGGATTGAAGCTTACAACACCCAGGCTATCGTTACCCAGCAGTTGATCAGTGCTTGTGGCACCACTGGGAACAAATGAGACTTAAAGGAGCAGGGAGTCTGTGCCCAGTCTGTGCTCTTTTGTGCCCAGTTTAGGGATCGTCACAAGGGGCTTCGTTCACATTGCCCTGCTTTGCTAAAATGGTAACATGGCCACCATGAAGAAGTGTGGGGATGCTGAAAAGCAAATACAAGTTATCTGAAGCTTGGAATGTCCAAACGGAGAAAGGAAACAGATCTCACTTACTGAGGTTTGGAGCTAACTTTGGCCAATAAAAAAATTAAGAGTGAAGCTCTGCTTTTAACTGCTGCTTCTGTGAGAGCATCTTCTACTACTTAGAACTTAATTTTGGCACCCTGGATTACGTATTTATTACTAGCAACTACAAGATAAAAATGTTGGTCCTATTCAGCCAGGGCCAGTTGTTACTGTGTGGTTCCTTGCCCACAGAATTATAACATACTTTTAATTCTAGTGTAAAGTAACCTCTTACTTTTCCTTGTCTAGCTCTTTTCATATGAAGTTGTTCTTGGGTACAACAGTGCCTGAAATATGTAATTTCTGATGGATTAAGATTGTCCCAATTTACCAAACACTTTATAGGGAGGGAATTCCTTGGGATATCACAATCACAAAATGATTCTTTGTCATAATACTGGCATCTCTGAGAAACAGGACTGGGCATTTGCTTGCTTGTTTTTCTTTCACTGTCTGATTTTGTGCCTATTCCCTGTATGTGTAGACTATCAGTTCCATTACTAACTCTGGTGGTTCTCCTTTTCTATTTTTTTATCATAAAACCTCTGAGAATATGTATGTATTCATGTTAATGACAAAAGGTTACTTTGTGCATACTGTTACTTTTGGAGGTTTTAAGATACCCGACAGTTAATTGGAGCTTTTCCCTAGAAAAGTTTGTTATAGGCAAGCATTAAGATGTTAGAAAACATCCTGACAGGATTGTTGTGTTCTAAGACTATTCCAGAGTTGCTTCAGGATCAATTTTTCTTCTTTTCTGAAATTACACACCTGACAGGACTTGATGACAAGTTTCATCACAAGAATATTAACTCAGAAGATGATGATTTATTTTTTTTCTGGTTTGCAGTGAGTTTTGATGAAATTGATGCCTGCAGAATCATTGGAGACTTTCAGAATTAGTCTTTATTTCTTTCATTTTAAAACTGGTATTTCATCTAAATTCATAGCAGTAGCCACAAAAAAGAATTACACCTTTTTGCTAACTTTTTAGCTCAGCCTTTACTTTATAGAGCTGCCTTGTTGTGAAACATTGATCCTTCTTATACTGCCTCTTCACAGTGCACTACTGTTTAATTTTTTTTCTTGTTGTCAGTTTATTAATCTCAGTAGTGGAGTGTTCAGGAGGCAAAGCCAGCACTGACGGCACTTGCTTTATCAGGAAAGAGTTTCACAACTTTTAGTTTTCACCTTTCAGTTACCTTCGGTAGATTCTGCTTTCAAATGAAATTAATGTGCAGGTGGTCACATTACTGATTATGAAACAAAAAGTGGTACCTGAGCTGTCTGGAGGGAATGGTTTATGTCGGCACTACAAAACTCAGATCACAATTTAGATTCCAGACATCTCTTTATCTAACAGTACTGAGCACTGAAATAATTGAATAATATAACGTGTGTCTGCATGTTGGTGGTGTTGTTTTTGGTTTGTTTGTTTGTTTTTTTCTGGTAAGAATGTTTTTCTCCTGCCTCCTTTCCTTTGCTGTTTTAGGCAGTTTGGGCTAAATCCAGACTGCTTGGAGACAGCAGATTTTACAAATGTATCTTTTCTCCACCTCTTGTTTCAATATGGGGGGGAGGTAATCCCATTTGTTTTATTTTCTTTGTGATGTGAAGTAAGCTTTTACTGCTTGCACATGTTTGCCTGTACCCTCTTCAGGCAACTATACCCCAAATCTCCATGCACCCTTTGTGGTTCTGTATTTTTTACATAATTAAGCTTAGCTGTATTGCAGTAGCTTGTTGCTTTTAGTGCAGTTACAAGATTGCAATGCTTATACAGAGTTGCTAATTATGCTTTTTTAGAATCACAGCATCATAGAATGGTTCGGGTTGGAAAGGAGCTTTAAAGATATCTAGTCCAACCCCCCTACCATGGGCAGGGACATCTTTCACTAGATCAGGTTGCTCAAAGGCCCGACCAACCTGACCTTGAACACTTGCAGTGATGTGTGTTTGATTTTAGTGTGCTTATTTCTGGTTCAAGGCAAACAAATATGGACTATATCTTCCCTAGTCTGCTGCTGCTTTATGGCTACAACAGGCCCCCAGGCTGGCTACGTAATTATTCTATTTTCTTTGAAATAAGGGTCTGTAATGGAAGGGTTGAAATATCTTTAACTAAGGATGCAGTAATGCATCGTTGTAGCATTTTTATGGTGCTGTTTTTATGGTTCATTTCTGCAGTACTTAGCTGCTTTACCTTTAGGCTCGGAGCTCCTGTTTAATGCTCTTTAACTTTTATTGTCCTCTTGCAGTCTGTTTCAAACCATCTCCTCCTCCTCCTTTCCAAAGTGCTGGTTTCTATGTTTTCCAGTTAAGAGGTGTTCCTTTATTGCTTCTTTAATCATTGCTTTCGAAGAGGATGAATGATGAAAATGCTACCTTTGAACATCGTGGTGTGGGTCTCATTACTTCCAGACAGCTAAAGAGGCAGTGCTCTGCTTTAAAGCTTGAAATGCTTTGAGGGCACAGGGAGGAAAGTATGGCATTGCAAGGAAGGTTTGCATCACTCTTTGCACTGTAAAAGAGTCCTCTCTGGTACGGGAACCTCACACAGGGCCATCTGCAGGCGCCAGTCAAAAATGGAATGACTCATGAGTGAGGAAAACAGAAGAGCTTTCATGGATGGATGTTTGACTGAGATTGCCTAATGTACTAATGCCTGTTCTGGTACTTTATATTGATATTAATTTAGTTGGTACTGTTATAGTTAATAATACTTAATCCAGGAGAAAAAAAAAGACAAAATTAAATAGAAATTAGTCTTATTCTTTAGTCTTATAATTAGTCTCATACTTTGAAATATTTTTAGTCCAAATCTTTTAGTTGTAAAGATAATTTTGTATGTATAATTTCTTCGAGCTTGCTCACAAGAATCTGTTACTAGGATTCAATCAAGCATGTAACATACTAATGTTTCTTCTGTATTTCAGGAGAAAGGATGATGGTCAGTCTTCTGTTGATTATGAAATCTGTTTTCTTAGAATATCTTGTGGGCTGTAGTGTAAGCACAGTGGTCCAAATATGGGGTCATTTAAGCAAAGTTCAGTTTAAAGATTGAGTAATCTGAAAATCAGCCTTAAAAAAAAAAAAATGTTGCTCTTCAAAATATTTACCTGCTCCTGGGGTTCAAGCTATATTTCTTTCTTTGCCAGTCCAAAGAGAAGAGAGAGCTAGGACAGAAATGGGACATTAATGGATACAGTAGCAACATGAGCTGTATCCCAGTCTGTACCAATGCAGTGCATGAACTCAGAATCATGAGGCACCATAGCAGGGAAACATCTGAGTTCAGCACTTTTGTAGCTGCAGCCTTCCAGGCAGTGAAGGAGTGAATGTGGTACTCAGTCACCATGCATGGGCTAGAGCAGTCATGGCAAAAAAGCCAAGAATAGAGGACATGAAGAGTGGTATTTAGTTCTGAGGGGGGGTTTCGTGTTTTGTTTTGTTTTGTTTTTTAAGAAAGAAATTAAATATCTGAAATGTTGTTAATACCGAATTCAGATGCTGTACCATATTAGGGTGTTAAGATGAGCTTCAGAACTTCTGAACTGAATATGTAAACTTGAAGTTTCTGAATCTGTAGAAGTTCCAAGTTACAGCAGCTCTCCATAATTGTCTGCCTATTTTGAATAATGTCTCAATATTTTGATATCTTTATACATAATGCAAAATGTTCTGGAACAGAATAGTGAAACAAAATTGCTTTTCCTTTTGTTGATGCAAATTTCTAGGATATATTCAGCATAACAAACAACTACTTGGAACAGTGAAATAACTCCTCACTCTAATTTTGCTCTGTCTTATGTGGCTTTCTCTTACCACTTACTTAAACTATAAGGCTATGGGCACGTATGCTACAGCAGCTTAGTCCTCTGAGTTTGAGGGCTGGAGCAAGAATTGACACCTTCATTCTCTTGTGTGTGCATGTGAAGGGTGCAGGCAAGTTGTGTGAACTTTCCAAATAAATGGGATCTGCATAGATAGATTCTGGACCTATCTAAAAATCAAAAGCATTTTAAAGAGTAGAGTAAAGCACAGTCAAAAGCATCCCCAAGAACTTCACACACATTTGGGCCATGCACTTGGAGAAATTCCAAAAACATTGTAGAAAAGTAATTTTTAGAAGGCTACTGTAGTATCGTTTTCATAACAAATGTGGACTCCAATAGGAGAGGAAAAAGGGTGAAGGAAAACATTATAAAAGCAGGATATGTAATGATGGTTCAGAAAGTCAATCTAGATGTACTCCCACTTATGTACACATCAGTTCAAAGAAGTTTTTCAAAAGTGCAGATAATTGCATGTTTTCATGATCGCGTTGCTTTGCATTTTTAAGTTTTGGGTTGCGCAGAGTGAACAGGCAGCGTGAGTGACTGTACGGAGGAGGCAGGTACATTTAGGGTGTTACTTTTTATTTTTAAAAACATGCAATCTCCGATGGTGTGATTAAGTTTTCTATTTTTTAAGTTTACATGTAGACTGATAACAGAATTATTTTAGAGATTTGAGTTTATCATTCTATTCTATTATTCTATTCTATTATTTATAATTATTTATAGACTTGCAATAGCACTGTTGCTCGTACTTTTTTTTTCTTGTTAAGTGAGTAGTTGAATTAAGAGATAGTGAAGAGCTTACATGTATGCCTTTTAAAATAGAAGTGTTTTGGAATTATGTTCATTAATTGATGTAGAAAGCTAAAAATGAACGGACCTATTGAAATGCAAAACATTGTTGTCATTATCATCATTACCGGAATAACAAATGTAGGCATTACTGGATTTCACCACTTTGACTGCACTATTCAACACACTACTCAGAACTTTACAGCAGAAAAGACACAAGTTTTTCTACTTAAGAAGGGAAAGGTTCTATAGTTTGAGCTGATTCAGAGCTGCCTGAATCTTCCTATACCTGCATTATTGATTCTGCTCCTATTTAATGCAAGTACATACGCAGAGTAACTGATTTTTTGTATTTATGTCTGTAGCTGTTCCTGTCAGATTTTACTGGCTGTTAAACCGGCAGTTTCATTGCTGCATTCCTGGAGAATAAACAATAGTGCAAGAAGGATATGCATAAATTTAAAGGGTAAAGCAATTATTTACTGGCTAGCTCAAACTAAAGCTAACTAGGATTCAGGTTGACAGGCTGACTACCCCCTGTTGCAGGGCACCCAGAATCTTTCCTGGGCACACAGGCACCAGTCAGGAAGGTAGGAGGTGGCTCCTGTAGCTCCCTAGGGTCGCTGAGCTGCTGTGTGTGGCACCAACTCCATCAACACCAGCCATTCAACCCAACTGCATCCTTGCCAGCTTTCCCGGGTTTTCTCCTTTCATATTTTATGCCTTTCCATGTTGGTGTTCTCCCTCTCAAATTCTTGAGCTACCAATGATCCCCATCTCAGCAATCCTTCCTCTCTCTGTATTTTTCACCTTATCTTGCTACAGACTCTCTCTCAGCTCTTTGTCACAACTCAGCAGCTTTCTGAGCAGCCTGAGCCAAGGTTGTGCTGTTGGGACATACCAGAGCCAGGCCTGGAACCCAGGCAGTGGGAGCCCCAGGAGGATGCTAGAGGGGGGCAACTTACAGCAGGGATTAGAGAGAGAGAGAGAGAGAAGGTTGTAAAAGCTTATCCAACAGTATCTTAATTAACATCTTCCAGATCAGATGCAGGTTGTCCCTGTAAAAAGGTATCTGGTACAGAGCTAATACTGCAACTGTGGTACAATACAGATGTTTTGCCTTTTTAACCTACTCTGTTTTCAGTTGTGGCTTTGTGAACATTGCCTATTTGTTTTTGTTTAATAATATGACAGTTCAGGGTGCCCAAAGGCTGGCACCTGCCTTTTTGTACAATGTCCTACCTTCCTGTCAGGCAGCTTTCAATTACTGTGCTTTGTGTGTCCAACTGTGTCTTTGTTTAAGAGTGTGGAGATGGCAGTGACAAGCTAGTCTGGCACTTAAGGCAACATCTGTGACACTCTGCTTAACACTCTGCATTTTTTAGAAGATTTTGGGGATGTGAAGAACCCTGCCTTTAAGGAATCGTGAACCTATCAAGAGCTGGAAAGCTGGTATTAGAGCTGCAATGGAAGCTGGGTGGCTGCTGCAAGGTTCAGAGTTACATTACAGTAGATAGAAGTGTCCCATTGGTATTGATACATTCATTCTGAATTATTGTTTCCATGCCTAATAGTGTCCTTAGTTCCAGCACCACGCACAGTTAGTTACAAATTGATTATCTCTAGCAGGCTGAAAAACACTGAAATAGTGTGGTGTTGTGAGGGCTGTCCTCTGCAACAGGCATTTGGGTGTGAGGGTGCCCATAAGCACACGTGTAAAATAGTGGGTTCATTTATCTAAGGGTGTATTTTAAATTGCCTTCCACTGAAAAATCTATCTTACTGAGTTTAGTCTGTAGATTTGATGTGATTGAGACAATTTTTTGTAATTATACAATTTAAACATATACAGATAACATTTTAAACCTTTATTGCTAACTTCAGTGCATTTGGAGAATACCTAAGTCCTTGTGTTCTAGGCACAAAAAAGGTAGAAACTTCTGTGCAATTTTACCACATCAGAGAGCCCTCAGCTGTGTCAACCTGGCTGATAATCCTGTGTTTCTCTGCAAGAACCTGAGAGCAAGAACATGCAATTAGATCTCATTTGGGGAAAAACTGAGACACCCTTGCACAGGTAACCAAAGCTTGCACCAGTCTAACACTCAGGGTTCACTGTAGCATAAAAGGAGTAAGAACAGCTTGTAGTTTTCTTCAATCTTGGTTTCTTTTAGTATAGAAATTAGAAAACTGCCATAAAACTTCACTGTCTGAATTTGGCAGCCACTTTGAGGCTTCCACTGACTAAAAATGACTCATGGCTACCTTCCTGGAGGACTTAGAGGACCACAGAAGATCCTTTTTTTCCCCCAGTGAAAGCCAGCATGTTACATTCTGTATTTCATTGTTTTTTTCTGCTAAGAATAAATGTTCAATAAAATTACAGACAGATGTGATTTTGCCACAGCTTGAAGATATTTTTTAAGTCCTAGAACCACTACATTGAGCTGTTACTATTCTCTTGGTATGTATCTTTTCTATTTATTAATTACTATTAAAAAACTGTGAAAAAACTATGGAAAAAAACCCAATCTAAACATTACAGCTCTCTATTTATATTTTCATACAGAATAAGCTTAGGATAGTATGTGGAGGGAAAGAAGCAATTTATGTTAGAAAGTATCTTGTTCTTCCTGTCTATTACAGTTTTTCATCACAAGCCCCCCTTTTTTTTTTCTCAGCTGATTATTGCAGTGTGCTGCCATGACAATCTGGCCAGAAAGGAGGGAGGGGGGAAAGTTGTTCTCTCAAAGAATATGGAAGTTAATACAGTCTCTGTCAGACCACTATTCCCTGAACACCAGAGGTCTTTTTGACCTCTGGGAAAATAAATGCTATAGAGAGCTCTGAATTAATGAAAAAAGCAAAATATAGCTTTTTCCATTTACCATTAAACCACAGAACTGTGGACAAATGTCCCCTTGCAAGCTCAACTTTCATAGATGTCACCTTTCTTGTGGCATCAGTAATGAGGTCCCCATCTGAGATCCAGCACATCAGTAGCACACGCTGCTTAAAACAAAAGGGGATGCATTTTACAGCCCAGAAAGCTGCAGCATGGTAGAGGAGAGCACTGAGCAAGCTACAGGGTTAACTTATTTTCTGTGAGCAGCATGCAAGCTCCTTCCATAGCTTTCATGGACACTTAAATTAATGAATCATTGTATACTGACAGTCATATTTTGTAGCTTTCCAGTACGGGAATGTCTTCATGATGCACAGAAATTAGGGAGACTGGGCTGAGGCTTAGCAAATTTACTCCCATGTTTTCAAAATAGAAATTTATCCCCAATCTAAATCAAATTATTAATGCTAATTATGAGGTAGAAAATGTGGTTTTCTTAATAGTGTTTGATAGGTGAACAGGTAAGACAGAGAATATATAGGGTTTTTTTTAAATTCTAATATGGAATGTATTTGAAATTAAGTGAATGAGTACAAATAAGATCATTTCTTTTCATAAGCAGTCATTGCACAATACCTCCCAGTCTTACTGCTGTGAGACTGTAATTAATGTTGATAAATGCTCATGTTCTCTCTGTGCAACTTGGGCCCACAGACAATTGGTTGTACCAGAGCATGTCAAATCCCACATAAAAATGTAGCTATAGATCATTGAGTTTAGGGATAGAGTTGAGACAAGTCAATTTATTTCCATTAGTAGCTGAATCTAGACATAAAACTCTGGGGGTCCAAGTATTTTGTCCGTTATGTTCTCAGTCTTCCTGGTATGTTTTACTATAACTTGAAGTATTTCTCCTAATCCGGTCTCCAGCT
Organism: Scopus umbretta; assembly: GCA_013400535.1. NCBI lineage: Eukaryota > Metazoa > Chordata > Aves > Pelecaniformes > Scopidae > Scopus > Scopus umbretta. Next base: position 2,643 of record VZTL01065161.1, on the reverse strand, counting down.
TCTGAATGCAGTGCCAATTTTTCAAAATGGCTTGGTAGGTAACATATCTTTAGTTAAATGTCTTTTTAAAACTTTTGAAGGCAGAATTTCTGTACTTTAAGGCAGTGTGCTAGCTTATAATGGTTGCCACTTTGGCAGACATCCTCAAATGGAGGCAGTAAACTTTCAGCTTTCAATACACATGGGTAGGACTCACAGGTGTGACAAAATTCAGAGTTTATTCAATGATGTTTTTCCTTTTTTGCTTTAAGAATGACACCATTCCATGTGTCCATTTCAATCAGCCTTTTTTGCTTCTATCAAGTTCTGATCAGTTTTAATAATACAATAGAGATCATGTTTACATGGGTAAGTATTTGGGGGTTTTTTATCTACTTTATGTATCACAAACTGGATCAGCATGGAACAATTTTTTTCTTCTACTTTTTTCTTCTCACATGAAACAGTATATGATTGACATATTCTATTAAAACATGTCTAGATATTCATTAATTCAATTTTAATGGGAGCAGAGTTTCATTACATATCTGAGTTTACTTTAACAATGCTTTATATTAAAATTTCTATTGGTACTGTAGCTGCCTTCTCAGCTAAAGAGGACATAAAATTCCTGGGTTTAAAAACCCAGAAATAAAATTTCAGATAAAGACAGTACCAAGCACTGCAATTTCCAGTTTGATTCTGTGAGATCTGCTTTTGGGCAGGAAAAAGGGAAGAGCTGTAAGAGCTGGTTGTAGACCCTTAGATCCAAACCTGAAAGGGCCACTCGTGTCATGAGGATTTAGGAGAAGGGGGTCCTGGGTTGAGGCAGATGCAGAGTTAGCCTGAATGAGAGAGATGAGCCTTCCTACCTGCTTTTGTCTCACCAGATCTCTTTCTTCTGTCCTTCTTTCCTCATGCTCCATGTCCCTTAAATCTTCAGTTCCCATCATGGAAGTGGTATTGTGTTCCCAACACAAGAGAGCAAGCAGAAAGGACTAAAACTGCTTCTGCTAACAAGTGTTCATATGGTTTTAAGCAGACAAAAGGAATAGAAGTGTCAATAGATCTAGCATAACACAACCAGCCTGATAACATCATTTTCCCAACAGTTATTTTAATTGAATTGTTGCAAAGTAAAGAAACATTTAAAATGAAGTGTTCATTAAATCAGACTTTCATTATTTCTTGCTTTTTTGTAACTGGAAGGTGTGTTTTTTAATTTAAAAGGTTAGGTAATTTTGAGGGGGAATCCCTTTTAGCATTTGCCTTTACTGTGTTTTCTCATAGATCATGTACAACGTGCAGAAAAGAAGCCATTCTAACGTCTAATGAGCCTCACTGATAAGGCAAAAAGAAGGGCAACTTTACTTGAAAAAAATGACAGAATGTTTCTATTAAGTAACTGG
>VZTL01065158.1:0-44284 GCA_013400535.1 Scopus umbretta | reverse complement strand
TTTTTTTTTTCTTCCACACTAGGTCCAATCTGCCTTCTACTCTTAAATCAATTTCTTTTATGGCTTGAATCAACTTCTTGGATTTTTGCTGCTAAATTAGACAGTGTGCTCTCTGGATTAGAGGACTTACATCTTCCATACGTTTCTATTCCTTTTCCTTCTCCCTGCACACCATCAAGTCCCAAATCTAATCATTGTTATGATGTACTGCGGTACATGTAACCATGGATGACAAATGGAGGAGTGTTCCTTCATCCAGACCAGCACTGGCAAGCATGCCTGTGCTGAAAGGGCAGGATAGGAATAGGCCATTGTGCCCCCTCTGAAGTCCCTTCTATGCACCAGATAGCCACCTTGCCCTGGCATGCTCCCCACTCTTGCTTTCACTCTGTTCTGGCTCCTCTGATGGTCTGGATGTTTTCTGCAACCCTCCAAGCATGGAGAGCTGAAGAGCAGCAGTGGGAAGCAGTCAGCTCCCAGTGCTGGTCCCTAGCCCCATCTCGGCTCTGCAGTAGCAGACAGATAAACCTGTCAGTCCAGAAGGAGAAGGCTTATGAGGGTTGCTTTCCAGCACAGTTAGTAAGATGAAAATAATAGCTTCAAGTAAAATGCATCCATTTTCCTTTACAAATCCCTGGTGTGGAAATGTTTTAACTTTTAATGAAGTCCATCTGTGCAGAAGTGCTGGCTCTGAAGGATTCACAGAGGCAAGACACTGGCATAGCCTGCTCCTTCCTCCTCCTGTTCTTTCATTGATGCAGGAAGCCCTGAGCAGTGCCTGGATACTCCTTCTCCGCACCCAGTATTTTCCTTTATTAGCATGAAAAGTACAATAAAGATACTAATGAGTCTGTGCTTTCTAACACAGAACACTCACAAAGGACTACCTGGGAGGCTAGGAAAGGGGAGGACATGATCAAAACCAGAAATCCCAAGAGTCAAGAGACAAACAAACATTTGAACTATTAAAAAGGCAATAGGCTGAAAATGAGAGCAGGCACAAGCAGTCCTGAGAACTACACAGGGTGGAAATTAGTACTGCTGCTCAGGGCTCAGCCGTGCTTTCTGAGAAAGCGGCCAACTTCTTGGGTATTCACCACAATGAGGCCAATCGTTATGAAACCACCATGCAGTGGTCGTGCAGCCGACACACTTAATTTCCACTGTAATTTAGCATTAATTAATGTCTTCTCTAGTAAAGATGCAGGCACTTTCTGAAGACCCTACTGGAAGTCACTGATCCGTCTAATGACAACACTGTATGACTACCCCAAGAAGAAAAAACAGGGATTCTTTTATTCTGCATCCCAGACCTGAGAAAGTAAGATATTTTCATTTTCTTCCTTGCTTGTTAAAGAAATAAAATACTTTTTTTGGTTTGACTAACTGTTTGAAGTAATTAACTAACGCAGTGACAATATGATTTTTTTTTTTTGGTAGAACATTTGCTATGAGAAACTATAAGCACAAATACCATCTAGGACCTAGTACGCACAGTGAATTTCATCTGATAATAATTCATGGGGTATCCTGTCTCAAATATACAGCAAGGCTTTATCACGATCACACAGGTTGGAGACTGACATTGTAAAGATTATGTGCAATAAAAAGGCTTGTTCCAAAAATTTATGTGTAAGAAAATGATGGTTAACAGCAAAGCATATGTCTAAGAACATGCTTTCGTTGGTGAACGTCAGGATCCTCTCCCACGTGCAGACCATCTGAGCCCATGCCTAGCCCAAACAGGACAGATGAATCTTGCTGAGCAGCAAGCCAAGTGTAAAATTCAGTACACTCCTCAGTTTTACAGGATTCACTCGCTAAATAAAGAACATTCATTAGTAAGAAATCAGAAAGTTGTAAGAGGAGGTTTTTCTACCTCTTGAAGCTCCTCTGTCTTTTTTCAGCCACACCTCTACAGAAGACAGAACATTGAGAGTCTGAGCATGTCACAGAAAGCAAAAGCATCCCAAATACTGCAGCAAAACAACTGGACATCCACACAAACCTATGCAACAACAGCCAACCTGGTAACCAGGATCCTTTCCCTCAGAGTGCAAAGTGACAATCTGGGATGAGTTTTAGTACAGCTTGCCTGAAAAATGAACTTGCAAGAATACAGGGAGTTTAAAATCATCCATAATTACACTGTGAGAGTGAAATGAGTGATTCTACTGCATAGATATAGCTTTATCTTCTGAATATGCTTAATTGGATACTTCAGTCTTCCAAAGACACTTATAATCCAAATTACACTGCAAAATAAAAAAGCAGTCCCCCAGAATAAGCAAAGAAAACAATGCCAGAAGCCACCCCTAGAAGCAAATACACAGCATGTGAAGACTTAATCATTCTCATGTCTTCTTTCCATACCAACCGATGCATATACAACTTTAAGATTGTATTGTCTTTCTTCAAAACAGAGGAAGGAAGAAATGAAGATGAGATCTTTATTATTAGACAGTTGATTTACTACATGGAAATAAAATCTGGTTCTAACTTCCGAGCAAACAATGGGTCGCACCAACACAAGAATCTTCTTTCTCTTCTTGGGAAAATCCATAACTACATTCCTCAGGGGTTCCTGACAGTGACTCTGGTTACACAGTTTCATATGAAGCAGCACATTTCTTTCTTGCTGAAATTAACAGAAAGTGTACAGGGAATTTAGCCCTTGCTTTTCTCCAAGCTAACTCAAACACCTTTAATGCAGAGAAAGAAAGCTGGCAGGAGACTGCCCTGATATAAAGCCTAGTTATTCTGGTATGTGGAAAACAGTTTTAAATTGGCAACATAGCATAACCATTAGAAAAATCACTTTACATGAATTGCAGCTAATTTCCAGCAGGTTCCCAGTGTGAGCCATTAATACCCAGAGGCTCAATCATTGATGCATATAAGATGGATTAGGACAACTCCAAAAAGCTGTTCAGTTTTTAAAGATACACATTCCAAAGCAGAGGCCTAAATGTCAGCTCACCTATAGCTGAGCACCTCTTGCTCATCCAGAGTATGATTGGTTTTATACTACTTCACCAAGGGTTAGTTTATACTAAGAGGATTAAGCACCCAATTAAAATAACTATGATACAAAGTTAATGAGTTCAAGGGAGAAAGGAATTCAAATTCTGCCCATATTTCAGCATTTTACAAAACACCATACAAACAGCAACAATAGATTTCCAAAAATGAGTCAAACCCAATGTGGATCAAAGATCTTGCCATATTTGAGCAAAAGGCCATAACACACAAACCACCAAGTGTGATCAGGGCACTAAGACAGGGAACACACTCCTTCACTGAAAGCCAAAGAGCCTTTTGGGCAGGAGGAGAGTGACCCCCCTTGGGTGGAAGCTGCTCTTACCTCGAACGTAAAGGTTAGCTGGGGCAGAGTAGCGGGTTCCTGCGCTGTTGGTTGCAACACATTCGTATTTGCCTTGGTCTGACTCCTCGCTGTTCTCTATTTGCAGAGCTCCTGTACACAAACAAGATGACACAGACAATTCAGGTTATGGCAAATCTGGTAATTGAACAGCCAGCCTCAGAAAAGGAAGGCCATGCCCCACGCTTTTAAAGTATCTTCCTGGATAAATATATCGTGATGTTGTTCCCTGGACCCACACTGGGTACCAGCATGCAGCCAAAAGGTACCCAGTCTGCCGTTAGAAGCTTGTGAAATTGATTATTGTTATTTTTTTAATGTACAGGGAACCAGTTACTAAGGTATTTCCAACCGCCCCAACCACTTATATTCATTGCTTCAATACAGGCAAAAACCATACACATACACACATATTAATTACAGCTTTGTATGGGACTCCTGTCTAATAAAAGGACCTTTAATAAGCCTCTAATCAAAACAGCCAAGCACAAAGCACACTAACTGTAGCTGTTTGTTTCTTATCTGATGCACACAAAGCCTAGCAAACGCTCAACAAATTGCAGCCTTCCTGCAGAAACTGGCAGAGTCCCATCTCTCCCACCTCACCACCCCTCCTTCCAACAGACATCCCCCTTTGAGAAAACACTTCGCCTTTCATCATCTTTCTCCACGTCAGTGATCTCCTTGTCCTTTCAGATTTCATTATACATGATACAAAAAGATTAGAAACTCAGTCTGAGACATCAAAGATATACACCAGTGCAACACACCCATTTTGCCAGACGACGCTCACGTGAAAGCCACCCTGCCTTTGTGCCGGCAGTGCCTGCTCCTCCAGCTTTGGGTCAGGAATAGTTGCTTAGCCCAGACTGCATGTTCCCTGGGACATGATCTGATCCCATCCCCAAAGTGCCAGATGCACGAGGGGCACATCTAAATAATTGCAAAAATCGCCAGAGCACACAGAGTAGCAATTTACATGGGAAACCTGTGGCGTGTCTGTGAGGTGGAAGTGAGCGCTGGTCTGAGGTGGTTTTCTCTCATCTACTCAGCCTACACCACTGGTGTCCAGCACCACTTGGCTTGGGAGGATGGTCTTTCATCCAGCTTCTTGCCTAGCACAGGTGACTGCAGAACTGGTCACGTCTAAACTCCCCGAACTGGGTCCCGTATGCAGGCTAAAAGATGGAGACGCAGAGAAAGAAAGAAGCAGGATGCATATGACAGCAAGCTGGCACTGCAGGAGCGAACGGCCGTTGGCCAGACACTGAAGCGGCTGGTGCTCAGCCTGCTTCCCCCAGGCGATGTGGGAATAATTTTTAACATGCCTCCAAGTGCCCAGATTCTGCCGGTTAGGATTCCCTGTAAAGAAGGGAACTCTGCTCACAAACCATATACTGAACTAAAAGAAAACATTAACCCCTTTGCTTGTAAGGATTTGAACTCATTTCTGCCTGCCATGGTTCAAAACGACCACTGAGAGCGGCACTGAGAATAGCTGGTGAAATTGCCTTCTCCCTTCTTGCTGGTTCAAGCTGCAGAGGTCAAACTCAGTTTTTCATATCATCAGAACAGAAGAAAAACTAATGTGAATCAACCACTGCCACCTACATTATTTAGAAGGATAAATTGAGACTGTAGCATAAGTCTATATGTCATGGGGAAAAATGAACTTCCCTGGGTTCTGCCATATAATAAAAATGATGTACAGAGCCCTCCCTATTGTTGCATTAGTGCTGGAAATGAGGCTTCAGCTAGACAGAGAAAAGCTTGTTTGCAGAAGTCTTTCCACCTACTAACAAAAGGAGCTGCCAGCTTTCCCTAGCCATGGCACACTCTGGACACCCACAGGACAAAGCCTACAGAGCACTGCTGCTTAATTCAGGGAGGACGTTGAATTTCTACATGCTGTCCGGGAAAAACATCTTCAAGCAGACAGCAGCATGACAGGCAGTGGAGCAGGAGGAAGCTTCCCAGCATTGACAAGACACAGAGAATCAGAGAATCTAGAAATGGAAAAGACCTATTAGGTTATCTGGTGCATCCCCAGGGGCCAGGGCAGGATTGCTCTCTGTTGTAAATGTACTTGTGTTCTGTCCAATCCCATTTTGAATGTGCCGAGTGACAGGTCTTTCACCACTTCCTCAAGGAATTGATGCCACAGCTTGGTTATGCTCTCTGTCAGGAAGATTTTCCTGGAACTCACCATATATTATCCTCCTCTTAATTTCTGCTCATTACTGTGGGCATGCATGTGCTGCAGAGTTCATTCTAAGTGCTTGCATCAGGCTTGGCTGGGAAAAGCTGTCTGCTGCAAAACTTACCCAAATTTAAAAAAAAAAACAAACCCAAAACAAGAGTGGATGTCATCACCCTGAGGAAGAGCCTACTTCTGATTTAGCCTGTAGCCCTCATCAGCTGGCTGGGCTGAAAGCAGAGCCAGCTTCAGGTGACAGGCAGTGGTGTCTGCCTAGAAAAAGGTAAGATCCCTATGTAATTCTGCCACGAACGCATGCCTTTTTATATGCTCCTTTTAGCCTTTTAATACGTATCACTGGTATTTATACCCTTTATACTTGTGATCACCATGCCTCTTAAATGTTGGTTAGGCAAACTATTTTTTATCTCTAGGGTCCTCAACATCAGCGCTGGAGAGAGAAGAGGAAAACACAAGAGCATGAAGAAAATGAAGGCAGAGGGGAGTTTCAGATTACACGCTATTACTGCCTGTCAGTTCTGCAGCCAGCGCAGACCGGTTTCTAGAATCATACTATAAGCATGTAACATGTGTCAGCAACTGCCTACAAACTGCTCAGGGACACTGGGCAAGGGATTCTGGTTTTGTCCGGGTTGGCATGACTACTCAAACTGTGGCATGTCAGGAGCAAGAGAGAACCCAGAAAACAGAAGGAAGTTAACGTAAATCTCTGAACTGAACCAGAAAGAAATCAGTTACTGCAATAAATCATTATTAGACAAACATACAGATCCTGCAGTACAGTTGACAGCTAGCAGAAAGAAGGATCATGGCATGCTGATGGCAGTCAGTAGTACTCCAGGGGTCTTCTTGAAGGACAACCTACAACTATGTGATGGATACAGGGAAGTGTAGGGTATCTCAGGGTACAGAGATTTATGAATAAAGTTGTGAAGCTCAGACATTGCTGGGATCAGAAAGCTGGAGACATAAATGCATCTGAGCCTTGGAAAAAACTCCTAAGTGTAAAATGGTCCAAGTCCTAGTTCAGTCATCCCAGAGAAAAGCAATAGCTTCATCTCTTGAAGGGTTCAAGTCTAGGCTGGACAGGACACAAGAAGCTACAGGAAAGGAAGAACCGAGTCCTGAGTAGCTCCTTTCCCTGAAGTTCATGGAAGCTGCATCCAAAGACCCTCAAAAGCATAGTGAATTCTTTGCTTTGACAAATGCAAAAGGACCCCATTTCTATTTCTAGCCCTGTCAATATCTCATCTTACAATCTTTGATGACACTGCAAACCAGGGCTAGGAAGGCCGATTTACTTTTATTCATTACTCTGGGATTTATGTTGCGCAAGTTGCTGAATAAGGTTTTGTTCACAAGTCTTGCAGACTTCTCATGCGGACTCCTCTGGTGCTCCAGTGCCACATGCCTTGTCCTTGTTTGCACAGCTGAGTCCTGATGTGCAATCAGATAGCACGACTTCAGTGGATACGTGAGGACCATCTACCATCAGAACATGCATATGTGTACAGCGAGGAGCAGCAAACAGCTTGTTTGGGAGCTCGTGTGGCTCCTCAGCGGTACGTGCACATCAGAGTGAAAGCTCTCCCTGCGGAGCAGCGCGTGACCTCTGCTGCCTCCTAAGCACCCTGAACCACAGCCGGGCTCCAGCAGAAGAGGGGCAGCCATTCCTCACCATGCTGCCATGTCGCGTCAGTCTCGCTTGCGGCTCAGATCTGTTCCTGATAACACATCTCAGCTTATCAGAGAGCTGACAGCTCCTGAGAAAAACCCCTGGCTGCTCTCCAGTGCCAGGGAGAACGGTGACAAGGCAGAGCTTTCCGGGGCTGAGGGCAGGAGACAGCCCTCCTGACTGACAAGCACCAAAGGGTTCCTGCACCTTATAGGATCTTTATTCTGTAGTGGTATCTCTTTGCCAGTCCCTTCCCTCCTCTCCTAGCTTTTTTTTCTTTTTTTTTTCTCTTTAAACTTGGCAGCCCCGTTAGCAGCTCTCCAAGATACTTATCTATTCAAATATATTTGTGCTCAGGCAGAATCATTAGTTGCAGTGACAGTAGTTAAAAGAAGCATTTAAAAAGTGCACTGCACAGAGCATGGGGAATGCAGAGCCTGACAAGGGCCGCTTTTGGCAGCGCTGGGTACTGTTGTGCCACGGAGGGCTTGTCACTCTCTCCTCTAGGTGACAAACAAAATGTAAGAAGCTCTGAGCTGCCATATAAATTGATCTCTCTGAAATCCTGCTCCATAGCTCATCGGGTGCTTGTGCTCTCTTCTCTCAGACAGCACCACACGGAGCTAAACATGGCAGCTCTTGAGGTGACACTCTTCCGTACCTATTCAGGTCGGAGCTCCAACCCCAGCAGTGGGAGCAGCTCCATGTCTTTAGCAGAGCATTCACAGCCTCAGCCCCTCTGGCTTAGACCTTTTGCCCTGGTTATAAAATTAGACATGGAATGAAATCCTCCCATAAGTACCCAGGAGTCAGGGGAACCCGGCTGCAGTCACAGCACTAAGGAAAGGATTTGCAACGCAGATGTTAATGAACCCAGCTACCTGGCCAGGGCCCCTCCTCTCAGGGAACAGGTAAATTTTGCCCACCCTGCACATCAGAGCACATGGCTACTCCAGCCTCCCTCCTTCCCCTCCCCCCGCCTCCCATCAGTCTCCTCCACAGAAACACTGCCTCACTTTTCCTGAAGCAGTATTCGTAGTCACCCCTTCAGCCAGCGCTCAGGTGTGCATCCCAATCCCCCTTCTCCTAAAAATTCCCTCCCAGAGAAGATAAATTCTCCTAATAAAATCCAGGGAGCTGTGAAGCAGGCCCAGAGGCAAGCCCAGACCAAACAAGGACCCGTAAGTGTGAATATGGTGGAGAAAGAGACACTGTGACGCCCTGACAACAAGGGAGTTGGAGTTTGACACGCTGGCTGCTGCCCAAGATAACCAACACTTGCCGTGGGAGCTGTGAAAAACTGAAAGACACCAAAATCACACAAGAGTCGCTAATAATGAAAATAAGCATTACCCATATTCACTATTTTTTGTAATATATAACAGCAGCACCTCCCAGCTGTTACAGAGGCTTGCACCTAGCCTTCACCAGCCATCAGCACTTGCCAGTTATGCAAAACAAGATAACTACAAATACATTTTCATTGTTAGTGTTCATTATGGTCATTAAGCCTGAGAGGCCAGTGATTGGCATGCAAGGGGCCTGTTCTGGATGGCAGCACCGCTGAGAAATCACTCTCCTGTGCACCCCGGGCAGCTGCTGATAGCACCTGACTGCTGCCACTGAGCAGGACTTGGGCAGAGAGGGAGGAGAGGAGACCCAACGTGCTCAACAGCATGAGGTCTCCTCTTAGGCAGCTGAGTTGCAGGATGCTCTGATCTCTCACCAGCAGGTACAGGAAATCTCAGGGGACTCTGCGTCAGAAGCAAAACTACAGCACTGTCAACTGCACGGTAACGCCTCTGTGTGCTTCTAAAGGGACATGAGTCAATCTGAATCCCGACAGTAAGAAACACAGCATTACAAGCATTTCCAGGCACTACCCCACCCAACCTCCCCCTGACACTGTCTGCTCTTACAAGCATATCTTCTCATTTCAAAATTGTTTTGCTTTTGCTTTTTTTTGTGACTGAAAAAAGCTCAGGAAAAAAATCCTATCATAGACAAAGTGCAATCAAATGTACAAACATATGCTCAAAAAGAGACAGCAAAATTCTTTTAGATTCCTCTAATCTCTTTGGATAGCTTTACGCTCCAGCTCGCAGGATAGCGTTGAAATACTGGAGCTATATTTAAACCAGTTCGCTTGGGACTGGAAAAGGTTTAGCTGCAGCTATACAGAAGTCGGTGCGGGTGTTTACCTGGCTTCTCAGAGAGACAGCTTCTGACACCCAAGTGAGCTGATCTAAAGTTAATTCAGACAGACCTCTGCTATGCTGACGTCTGCAGGGAAGAAATACTCTTATGTATAGGAACCTCAGATATTTCCTGTGGTGACAAAAAAGTAACAAATAAATCTGACTGGAGTGGGAAGATGCCTGAGATGATGATATTTCTTTACCTCCTCATGTGCATCCGATCTAATGCTTGTTCAGTCCAGCACCCACCAGAAACACAAGAGCTCTGCTATCTCTTACAGCCCGGGGCAGGAAAATGCAGCCAGGTTTCACAAAAGGTTGAGCGAGTTCAATTCCAGAGAAATGCTGGAAACGAACATCTTATATTCTACTTTGAAAATAAGAATGGGGCAGAATTTGCTTAAACATGGATTTGCTGATACTATCTGTGGGTCACCTTAAGCAGCTCGCTATTGCCTAATCTGATGGGCGCCTGCCAGCTCTGTGTCTTTCTGATGAACAAACAGGGATTTCAAGATTAAATCACTATCTGGGGCAGTCCTGGCAGGGTAAAGAGTGAAGCTACAAACCGAGATTCTGAATTACAGATAGGAGCTTCTCCCATTTCAGCGAAGCCAGAGATGTCTTGGGCAGAAAGGACCAGTATGTGGGAGTAAGGTCAAACGAGGTGTTTAGAGAGAAAAATCTCCTCCTGTTTGGAGGGGTGCATAGTAGAATTTCTCAGGTCATCCTCTCACTAACCACACGCTGCTCCCTGTGAGTGGGTTCTCCGCTGCTCCAGTACAAAGGCCTTGCCTAATGCTTGAACCTCCCAAGTACTCCAGACACACAACTCCTAGCGACATAGTCACAGCAGCAATTAAATCAACCCAAAACCTCCCCTTCCTCCCCCAAACATTATTACCAAAAGGGTTTGTTAAGAGTCATTAGTTCACCCTTCCTTTCAGACCAAATTAATGGATTCCAAAGCATCAAACTTACCTTAATGAGGAACAAGAGTGCAGCTGGGTATAGAACATGGCAGAACAGTCACTTCTACATGGACACAACCTCACCATCATAAAAGCACTTTCATCTAATCTGTCGTTATCTTTAGAAATTCAATGACCTCCGTTTTAAATAAAAGGCATTAGACTGACAGAAATACTCTGGGAGAAGCCAAAGAGCAGCACGTGGCTTCTGTTTGCTCTCACAGAAATGTCATCTTTGACATTCAAACAGGACACATATTTTAAATAATGTCAAGAACATTCTTAAAATACCTCATCAGGACTCAAACGGGGGTGGGAAGATTTAAAAAAAAAAACAAACCCAAAACAAGAGTGGATGTCATCACCCTGAGGAAGAGCCTACTTCTGATTTAGCCTGTAGCCCTCATCAGCTGGCTGGGCTGAAAGCAGAGCCAGCTTCAGGTGACAGGCAGTGGTGTCTGCCTAGAAAAAGGTAAGATCCCTATGTAATTCTGCCACGAACGCATGCCTTTTTATATGCTCCTTTTAGCCTTTTAATACGTATCACTGGTATTTATACCCTTTATACTTGTGATCACCATGCCTCTTAAATGTTGGTTAGGCAAACTATTTTTTATCTCTAGGGTCCTCAACATCAGCGCTGGAGAGAGAAGAGGAAAACACAAGAGCATGAAGAAAATGAAGGCAGAGGGGAGTTTCAGATTACACGCTATTACTGCCTGTCAGTTCTGCAGCCAGCGCAGACCGGTTTCTAGAATCATACTATAAGCATGTAACATGTGTCAGCAACTGCCTACAAACTGCTCAGGGACACTGGGCAAGGGATTCTGGTTTTGTCCGGGTTGGCATGACTACTCAAACTGTGGCATGTCAGGAGCAAGAGAGAACCCAGAAAACAGAAGGAAGTTAACGTAAATCTCTGAACTGAACCAGAAAGAAATCAGTTACTGCAATAAATCATTATTAGACAAACATACAGATCCTGCAGTACAGTTGACAGCTAGCAGAAAGAAGGATCATGGCATGCTGATGGCAGTCAGTAGTACTCCAGGGGTCTTCTTGAAGGACAACCTACAACTATGTGATGGATACAGGGAAGTGTAGGGTATCTCAGGGTACAGAGATTTATGAATAAAGTTGTGAAGCTCAGACATTGCTGGGATCAGAAAGCTGGAGACATAAATGCATCTGAGCCTTGGAAAAAACTCCTAAGTGTAAAATGGTCCAAGTCCTAGTTCAGTCATCCCAGAGAAAAGCAATAGCTTCATCTCTTGAAGGGTTCAAGTCTAGGCTGGACAGGACACAAGAAGCTACAGGAAAGGAAGAACCGAGTCCTGAGTAGCTCCTTTCCCTGAAGTTCATGGAAGCTGCATCCAAAGACCCTCAAAAGCATAGTGAATTCTTTGCTTTGACAAATGCAAAAGGACCCCATTTCTATTTCTAGCCCTGTCAATATCTCATCTTACAATCTTTGATGACACTGCAAACCAGGGCTAGGAAGGCCGATTGACTTTTATTCATTACTCTGGGATTTATGTTGCGCAAGTTGCTGAATAAGGTTTTGTTCACAAGTCTTGCAGACTTCTCATGCGGACTCCTCTGGTGCTCCAGTGCCACATGCCTTGTCCTTGTTTGCACAGCTGAGTCCTGATGTGCAATCAGATAGCACGACTTCAGTGGATACGTGAGGACCATCTACCATCAGAACATGCATATGTGTACAGCGAGGAGCAGCAAACAGCTTGTTTGGGAGCTCGTGTGGCTCCTCAGCGGTACGTGCACATCAGAGTGAAAGCTCTCCCTGCGGAGCAGCGCGTGACCTCTGCTGCCTCCTAAGCACCCTGAACCACAGCCGGGCTCCAGCAGAAGAGGGGCAGCCATTCCTCACCATGCTGCCATGTCGCGTCAGTCTCGCTTGCGGCTCAGATCTGTTCCTGATAACACATCTCAGCTTATCAGAGAGCTGACAGCTCCTGAGAAAAACCCCTGGCTGCTCTCCAGTGCCAGGGAGAACGGTGACAAGGCAGAGCTTTCCGGGGCTGAGGGCAGGAGACAGCCCTCCTGACTGACAAGCACCAAAGGGTTCCTGCACCTTATAGGATCTTTATTCTGTAGTGGTATCTCTTTGCCAGTCCCTTCCCTCCTCTCCTAGCTTTTTTTTCTTTTTTTTTTCTCTTTAAACTTGGCAGCCCCGTTAGCAGCTCTCCAAGATACTTATCTATTCAAATATATTTGTGCTCAGGCAGAATCATTAGTTGCAGTGACAGTAGTTAAAAGAAGCATTTAAAAAGTGCACTGCACAGAGCATGGGGAATGCAGAGCCTGACAAGGGCCGCTTTTGGCAGCGCTGGGTACTGTTGTGCCACGGAGGGCTTGTCACTCTCTCCTCTAGGTGACAAACAAAATGTAAGAAGCTCTGAGCTGCCATATAAATTGATCTCTCTGAAATCCTGCTCCATAGCTCATCGGGTGCTTGTGCTCTCTTCTCTCAGACAGCACCACACGGAGCTAAACATGGCAGCTCTTGAGGTGACACTCTTCCGTACCTATTCAGGTCGGAGCTCCAACCCCAGCAGTGGGAGCAGCTCCATGTCTTTAGCAGAGCATTCACAGCCTCAGCCCCTCTGGCTTAGACCTTTTGCCCTGGTTATAAAATTAGACATGGAATGAAATCCTCCCATAAGTACCCAGGAGTCAGGGGAACCCGGCTGCAGTCACAGCACTAAGGAAAGGATTTGCAACGCAGATGTTAATGAACCCAGCTACCTGGCCAGGGCCCCTCCTCTCAGGGAACAGGTAAATTTTGCCCACCCTGCACATCAGAGCACATGGCTACTCCAGCCTCCCTCCTTCCCCCCCCCCCGCCTCCCATCAGTCTCCTCCACAGAAACACTGCCTCACTTTTCCTGAAGCAGTATTCGTAGTCACCCCTTCAGCCAGCGCTCAGGTGTGCATCCCAATCCCCCTTCTCCTAAAAATTCCCTCCCAGAGAAGATAAATTCTCCTAATAAAATCCAGGGAGCTGTGAAGCAGGCCCAGAGGCAAGCCCAGACCAAACAAGGACCCGTAAGTGTGAATATGGTGGAGAAAGAGACACTGTGACGCCCTGACAACAAGGGAGTTGGAGTTTGACACGCTGGCTGCTGCCCAAGATAACCAACACTTGCCGTGGGAGCTGTGAAAAACTGAAAGACACCAAAATCACACAAGAGTCGCTAATAATGAAAATAAGCATTACCCATATTCACTATTTTTTGTAATATATAACAGCAGCACCTCCCAGCTGTTACAGAGGCTTGCACCTAGCCTTCACCAGCCATCAGCACTTGCCAGTTATGCAAAACAAGATAACTACAAATACATTTTCATTGTTAGTGTTCATTATGGTCATTAAGCCTGAGAGGCCAGTGATTGGCATGTAAGGGGCCTGTTCTGGATGGCAGCACCGCTGAGAAATCACTCTCCTGTGCACCCCGGGCAGCTGCTGATAGCACCTGACTGCTGCCACTGAGCAGGACTTGGGCAGAGAGGGAGGAGAGGAGACCCAACGTGCTCAACAGCATGAGGTCTCCTCTTAGGCAGCTGAGTTGCAGGATGCTCTGATCTCTCACCAGCAGGTACAGGAAATCTCAGGGGACTCTGCGTCAGAAGCAAAACTACAGCACTGTCAACTGCACGGTAACGCCTCTGTGTGCTTCTAAAGGGACATGAGTCAATCTGAATCCCGACAGTAAGAAACACAGCATTACAAGCATTTCCAGGCACTACCCCACCCAACCTCCCCCTGACACTGTCTGCTCTTACAAGCATATCTTCTCATTTCAAAATTGTTTTGCTTTTGCTTTTTTTTGTGACTGAAAAAAGCTCAGGAAAAAAATCCTATCATAGACAAAGTGCAATCAAATGTACAAACATATGCTCAAAAAGAGACAGCAAAATTCTTTTAGATTCCTCTAATCTCTTTGGATAGCTTTACGCTCCAGCTCGCAGGATAGCGTTGAAATACTGGAGCTATATTTAAACCAGTTCGCTTGGGACTGGAAAAGGTTTAGCTGCAGCTATACAGAAGTCGGTGCGGGTGTTTACCTGGCTTCTCAGAGAGACAGCTTCTGACACCCAAGTGAGCTGATCTAAAGTTAATTCAGACAGACCTCTGCTATGCTGACGTCTGCAGGGAAGAAATACTCTTATGTATAGGAACCTCAGATATTTCCTGTGGTGACAAAAAAGTAACAAATAAATCTGACTGGAGTGGGAAGATGCCTGAGATGATGATATTTCTTTACCTCCTCATGTGCATCCGATCTAATGCTTGTTCAGTCCAGCACCCACCAGAAACACAAGAGCTCTGCTATCTCTTACAGCCCGGGGCAGGAAAATGCAGCCAGGTTTCACAAAAGGTTGAGCGAGTTCAATTCCAGAGAAATGCTGGAAACGAACATCTTATATTCTACTTTGAAAATAAGAATGGGGCAGAATTTGCTTAAACATGGATTTGCTGATACTATCTGTGGGTCACCTTAAGCAGCTCGCTATTGCCTAATCTGATGGGCGCCTGCCAGCTCTGTGTCTTTCTGATGAACAAACAGGGATTTCAAGATTAAATCACTATCTGGGGCAGTCCTGGCAGGGTAAAGAGTGAAGCTACAAACCGAGATTCTGAATTACAGATAGGAGCTTCTCCCATTTCAGCGAAGCCAGAGATGTCTTGGGCAGAAAGGACCAGTATGTGGGAGTAAGGTCAAACGAGGTGTTTAGAGAGAAAAATCTCCTCCTGTTTGGAGGGGTGCATAGTAGAATTTCTCAGGTCATCCTCTCACTAACCACACGCTGCTCCCTGTGAGTGGGTTCTCCGCTGCTCCAGTACAAAGGCCTTGCCTAATGCTTGAACCTCCCAAGTACTCCAGACACACAACTCCTAGCGACATAGTCACAGCAGCAATTAAATCAACCCAAAACCTCCCCTTCCTCCCCCAAACATTATTACCAAAAGGGTTTGTTAAGAGTCATTAGTTCACCCTTCCTTTCAGACCAAATTAATGGATTCCAAAGCATCAAACTTACCTTAATGAGGAACAAGAGTGCAGCTGGGTATAGAACATGGCAGAACAGTCACTTCTACATGGACACAACCTCACCATCATAAAAGCACTTTCATCTAATCTGTCGTTATCTTTAGAAATTCAATGACCTCCGTTTTAAATAAAAGGCATTAGACTGACAGAAATACTCTGGGAGAAGCCAAAGAGCAGCACGTGGCTTCTGTTTGCTCTCACAGAAATGTCATCTTTGACATTCAAACAGGACACATATTTTAAATAATGTCAAGAACATTCTTAAAATACCTCATCAGGACTCAAACGGGGGTGGGAAGGGGGGTGGGGGTGCAGGGAACTTATGTTTTATGAGATGGATGGTTCTTTTCACAGAGATGCGTTCGGTTCCCAAGCAGGACGTATGGAGCATCCACGCGGTTCTGGTGCTGAGTCACTAATGTCATCAGACAGGGCGGGTGCACAGCGAGCGCGCGGGGAGGCCCCGGGATGGCTGCGCGCTTGGCGTGCACGGCTGGGAGCTCAGAGCGCTTGGCTAGTTAGCATTCAATCTGTCATTTCATTTTAGGATTTGCAGTAGAAATAGGAGATGAAGCAATAGTTTAAGGAGCTTGTAACATCACAGCTGTCAATCTCTGGCGTTCCAAAGGGAGGAATGACAGATATATAAGCCCATTCATATCAAAATAAGGTTTGCAGTCTTTTTCCCTGACCCAGATTTGCTACAGAGGCAACTTAATGCAAATACGCATCAAACGGCAATTCACATTTACTCTAAAATCACTTAACAGGAGCTGAAAACATTAACCCCCAGCAACAGAACCAGTTCCAAAGAGTCAGATTATTAACTTCCAGCAGTGATTCAGGGAAAAGGGGGAGGAAAGGGGAGAAGGGGGAAAACTGAACCAATGAGGTCGTGTTGATTTGTAGGTGGTAGTCATTCTGTCGAGAAATCCAGGGGTCAGTCAACAGGGGTAACCAAAATCACAAGAGAATTCAGAAGGGCCTTAGCATATAATGCTGATTAACACGCTGAAGTTAATCTAAAGGGACAGCTTTGAGCGTTTAGGCTAGAAAAGACGACACTCCAATTGAAAAGTCATTACTGGTGCATACAGGCTGCGAAAACTAGCCAGGGACTGCGCACACGGGGCTGTCAAACCAGGGGTGGGTTTAATTAATGAAGGTTTAAAGCCGCCAGATGTGCTTCTGATTCATCTCTTTAAAACAAACCTTTGTGCTGCAAAGCAACGTCAGCATGTCCGGCTCAGAAAGGGAGGTCTGGGGCAGCAGTTCTCCACTCTGCTGCCACATTAGAGGGTTAGCATGCTTCAAAGGCAAACATGAGGAACGTAAACAAAGGTGCTCCTTAACCCAGAGCCAGATTTGCTCAAACTTTCAAGAATTTATCTCCTTCTGATTAGAGTTTCATGCCCAGCAGCAGAGAAGAATTTGACTGTTCTCTTGTGAAAATGTTACCTCCTTACACTTACACCAAAGAAATCCATTTGAAACCCCCTAGACACAAAACCTCGGCGGCCACAACTGCGCAGAAAGTTCAGAGACTTGCAGGAGCTGCAGGAGACTTCAACCCTCCCGTGGTGGAGGCCAGGGACCATTTCCCAGTTTGCAAACTTTCCGTTGAATAACCCCCTTTCAACAGTGCAAAATCACAATGTATGAGTCTACAAGAAATCACGCTAAAAACCAACCAAAATAAACACACTAGTGGGAGAGTGCAGATGAGCAAGAGCACTGGCAGAGTTAGGGCTGAGAGTAAAAGCTGGAGATGAGAAACACCGGAGGAGAAGGGACAAGGCAGACAGGAGATGGAGTGACGTGACAACTGGAGGCACATTTCAGCATTCTTACCTCTGATCGGTGTACCACCTGGTGAGGTAATTTGAATGCAAATAAGATTAGAGAGAAGCATTAGTACAAAGAGGAAAGGAAGAAAATTATAACTAAAAAGCAGAAAGTTTTTTTAAAGCTGGAATTTGTATTAGCGCGACAGGAATAAACAAAAAGAAACTGATGTGCAATAAAAGTCAGAGTGACACTCTCAGGAGGTTAGTAAAGCTCATCGCTTCCAGGAGTGCAACATCCAGCCCTGCATCTTGCCATTAAAGCCACCACCCTCATGAATGGGGGCCAAACTAAGCTGCCGAGGTGGCATTGCTGGCTGGCCTCACCACTTGCATTCACCCACACCACTGTTCAAGCAGTTGAGATGGAGGACACGTTGGGAAGATGGTGCAGTGCCCCTTCATTCCTCAATACAGAACAAGGAGGGGGTGTCCTGGGGGCTGTGCAACCGTGAGTGTGCTGGCAGGAGGGGTGGGAAGCGCATGGTTGCGGGCGCTAAGTGCAATTTTGCTTTGAGGTTAGAATGACCAGTGGGACAAAATCTGCTCGCTTAAAGAAATTAAACTAAGGGGAGAGCATAACAAATCAGTTTTGAGCCATTCTCCGCATTCACATAACCCTTGCATCAGGTTCCCTCCGGCAAAGAAATTGGTGTCATGCAGAATTAACTTTCCATAGAGAAATATTTCGAAATGAAGTAGTTTCTGGTAATGTAACAATGGCACGCTAGCCAGACCTCTGTCGTTCCTGCCTAATTTGGACGTTAGCTGGAGAAAGGAATTCCTACCCTCTTTATAAGGCACTGGAGATAATTTTACATGCTATAATGAAGAGTATCTTATAAGGAGGGCTTCTCTGGGAGTGAGGTTAAGTTATCCTGTTAAGATCTATAAAGGTTTGTTTTATGAGGTCAATGTGTTTAGCAAGTGGAGGATCCACTGGTCAGTGTCTTGAGTTCAGCATACGATCAATAACGACGGATGATTGAAGGGGAGGTGCTCCAGCTGGGCAAATTGGCAAGGAACCCTTCTAATCCCCACTTTTGTCCCCTTGGTCTTAGTTTGCACATATGAAGGCTGTTAGTATAAGGGAGAGATTCATGCAGATCAAATCTGTAGGCAGTTCATGGTATGTGTTGGTTTTATGCAGATTTGTAGGATCTGAATACCAAGCACTTACCAAAGAAAACTGAGGAGTTTAAACAGACAGAAAAACAGGGTTAAACAGGACACAGTGTGTCAAATCATGTTCAGTGTATTGATTAATAAATACCAGTATGCATACAAGAGTGTCGTGTATCTCAGATTTACAGCTCATTCCATTATCCACAACAATGATCACCCAATGGGAAAGAAAGACAGAAAAGAATTTCTGTAAATACAAAGAAGGCATATTTTAAGCATGTTTAACTTGCCTCTTAAAAAGTAATTACAGTATTTATACTTATTCTTTTTCTTTCCTAACTACCCTTCCTTTAGGCAGAGTCCTTTCTCTAAGCAGGAGCAGCAATTCAAACTACTCATTTTAGCATTTTCCTCTGCCGAGATGACATTACCCCATTTTAACTTTATGTCTGGTTATATTTTCTGACGCTTTCTATCCACAGATGACTGAGGCATCAGGAAAGCTCTCGCAGTGACTGAAGTTGTGTAATCTCTCTGTTGCAATAATAAATCTGCTGCTTATTTATCTATCTTAGTAACTACTACTACCCTTGACAGAACAGTTATACCCAGAGATATTTGCATGGAATAGCACAGCCATGGAAAACAGGGTTATTTCTCTTTGCCTGTTTGGAAAGTTTGCCAAGTGATATTTTTGTTCTGTTTGGTCTAGGGCCTCCCCCCTCCCCCTTTCCCCTTCCATGATTCTCAGAGTTAAGAAAAGCATCACTACAGTGTGTCACTTCCCACGGGAACGGTGCAATGACTTTGAGCACAAGCCCGAGGGGCAGAAAACAGGACTTCCTTCTCTCTCATCTGGCTGAAATAGAGTTTGTTGTTCTGCCCTAGAACTGAAAAGATTTGCAGCAAATCTTTAAATCTACTCCCTGTAGAGGCTAAACCCTTTCTCTAATACGCAATTGTCTACACAGAGCTCTAGGAGCAACTGCATACTTGAAGCAGATTCCCTAAAACGTAAGTGTGACCAGCTCATTTTTTCCTGTGTTAAATCCCAATCCTCCTGGCCTCAGAATGTAAGCCAACCCTTGTGGGAGCAGCACAGAGGCTTGCTGTATTTAGCGCAGTGTTTGTTCTGGGTCTCTCTCACCTTTGCAAAGTTAAGACATTCACTCTTCACTCAGAGGACACCATTACAGAGAGTGCACAAGGCTTTTCTATTGGACCCCAAATTTCCTCATCCAGAAGGAATAAAAGTTCCCATTTGCCCTTCACATCATATGAGAATGCATCTCTGGCTGTTGTCCTTTCAGGATGTCCCTCAGAGGGACCAAATCACAGCACACAGACCACAGAGTGCCAACGTAAGAAAGTCCATCAAGTGCCATCACTCGAATAGTTACTGTGAATGGTTACTGAGGCCAACTTGTGCCTTGTGATCACCAGGATGCTTTATGCAAAGGGCACCCCAAGATCAAACTTCAAACCCAATTCCTTGTGTTTGAAAGGTTTGAAACACTCATAAGGAAGGAGAGTTTATTTCTCCTTCATGATAACAGACACTGAATAACACCTCACACATTCACTTCAGTCAGGAATGAATGCTGACACTGCCACCCTCCATGTACTGGAAACGCAGAGCCAGGTGCCCAAAGCAAGGCAAAACATAGGATGATACACTGGAAGACCCCATGGGATTATTTGCATCAGTATTTCCCAGTGTGGAGGAGAGGCTCCATTGGAGAATGCACTTCACTTTGCTGACACAAAACTCACCCCAGACTTAAGAACACACCACTTCCTTGTAGGCACCTAAACCACAAAAAAAAAATCACTCCAAAGCAACATCAAACAGAGAAAAATCAAGGCCTTGTTGGTTGCAAATGGGCATGAGGGCAGTGCAACACTGAATCCGAGAGAACTCTGTGCTTTTGGCTACTTCCTAACATAGGAGAAACGATTAGGGGAAACGATTTTTGGAAGTGAAAGTACTACAGAAAAGACAGGCTAATTGCCACCAGTTGCAACTGGGAGTCTGGGTGGATCCCATTGCTGCTGTGTGCACCTCACACAGCAAGACCCAGATGTGCAGTATAGGCTCTTCCAGGACATAAAATTTTAGCTGTCAACTGGTTGGCTATGATATTGCTTCAATCCTCATCTAGTCAGTCCCTTCTGAGACAGCATCCATGCTTGTGTGGGTTTCCTGATAATTTTCGATAATGCTCCCCAATCCTCATTCTTCTGGGCTGTCCTTACACACCTTTTCTCAAGTTCATGCCCATCTGATATCTGGACTCAAAGCTGTTTCTTGCTAGGAGCTGAATGTCTTTTCCAGGTACTGACTGCTGGCTATTACCAGTGAAGCAGTACATGGCCATCACTGCCATTTCACTGGGGCAGGCACCACTTCTTTTTGCAAGTTTGTCCTGTGTATCTTGGGTACTCCTTTTGTTTCCAAATAAGTAGTGCTTCTACCAATAGGATCAAGACTAAAATGAAAACACTTGCTGGTAACTCTGAGACCATAAATGCAGCAAGATGATCTGGTGAGCCAGCTCCCACCACTTCTTTGTTAGAGGCACCTACACTTTTCCAGAGAGTAACTGAGGTCACCTGCAGAGCCCTCTCTGATACTTTACTTGCAGTTAATTGCCTGAAAGACCCGCTAGGATCCTGGGCACAGTTCCATAACTCAGTTAATTGTTGGTGATTAAAAGCAAATGATACTTGTCGTAAGACCAAGTTCTTTACTAGATGAAAGATGGCAATGCTCCCCGAATTTCTGGAGTTTCCTTACATGGCAAAGGTATTTGTATATGAACATTCAGAATAGTTATTTATTCTAATTTGACTTTTTGTTCATAAGTTTTCTGAAGAGCAGTGTGGAAGAGCAATTCTTCCACTATGAAACTTGCTAGAAGCATTCAAGAGCTCTGACAGCATGAACACCATCAGAGTTGCTTTGAAGTCTTCAGGAGCCTGTGATCCAAGAATCTTTACAGAACTGGGAAGCATCAGTACAATCTGATCTATATTGAGAGTTTCCGCCACACGATCAACTAATTTTAAAACATGGTTAGAGGTGTAGCACTGACCCTTGCTGCCAGAACTCATATGTACATCACCTGCAATTCTACAGTTTTAAAGTAACTTTAGCCAAACGGGTTTTAAATAAATTACTATGCTGGGGAGGTTTCCCAGCCCAGAGCTGGCCTTAGGTCCTGTGTCAATGACTGAGAGGCAATAACTGAAGCTATGCACCCTGGGGGAGAACAGGGAGTTGTCCTGAGTCACTGTATTTGCAAAAAAGCAGCCTCTCCACAAGCAGGGGGAAGTATTAGCAAGATGAGCAAGGGAGAATTTTGCTACAACCAGCATGAGTCAGAGACCTTGCTTTTGCCTTGATCTGTGATAATGGAGATGAAAACCTGTATTTGTTTGCGTTCTCATCGCTAGAGCAATTAGCCCAACACGTACTAGCAAAACTACCCAAGAGCTGGACTTAAAAAAGAATTAAGCATTACTTGGGAGGAAAGATCTATGTATTGTGGAGAAAGGGGGGAAAAAGCCCTCTAAATGTAAAGAATTATGCTGTCAGAAGGTTTAATGAGAAAAATGCATATACACACATATAGATGTAATTAGTAAATGAGGACATTAGGATGCAGGGTAGATATATAAACTGTGTGTTTGCTCCTGACAAAGACACCAGTCCTCTGGGGTTAAAAAAGCCTAAGATGACACCTTGGTTGTCTTAAACCACAAACTCTTTAGTACTTTGAGAGAAGATTAACAGACCTTTAGAAATTGATGTTCACAGACCCCTTGGGCACATGATCTGAGTGCATGCAAGTTCAAAGACCTGCCTGAAGCCACCAGAGCACTGCCAGCCCACATAACTCTGAGTGTCAGAAGAGAGCACCTTTCCCAAGCATGCTGCTGCTTCACCTATAGCTATTTATAGCTATAGAAATGAAATCATCCCTCGACCCCCTCTCTAACTCAGACTCCAAAGCTGCTTTGACCTTTATGACCTATATTTAGTACATCTGAATAATAATATATTATGTACTTGTTGAAGGTCGGACACTCTATATATGCAATATTGGGCTCACGCCATGCAGCTATTTTAACTATATTACATCTGTCTAGCTTTTATTGGGTTTTAATTAAATGAAATTAAATGAGCGTATATTTAGATTGAGATAGTATAAACTGACATTCATGCAGATATGCCAGGCTGGCTGTAAGATATGATCTTAATGGAGCAGAGACTTTGCAAACTATTAAACTCTGCCATATAATGAGGTATCTATTTAAATACTCTTTTATTTGAAAAACAACTCTGCCCCACTACGGTGTAGTGGTGGAGAGCTCAATTAGCACCTTGCAGAATGGATCAGAGACTGCCCAACCCATCACATTGCTCACACAGGGTGACTGCAGTCAGGTAAGTGGGACTCAGGCACTTCAAAGCGCAGGCCCTACTTTGTATCAACTACAAATACAGGAAAAAGCCACAAATGCAAACAGGGGTTGAATCCCTGGCCCCTGAGAAGTGGTAAACTCCTTGCTCTCCACTCACGCCAGGGTGGAGCAGAGCCTTGGTGAATCTTGGCATCATATAACCAGCTCCCTGAAAATAAAACTTCACTCATATTTGGAAGTCTCTTGCATTGAACTGTGGAAACCTCCCTTACTACATTAGAGAGCTAATCAATTTCTTTCGTGAGTCTGAGGATGTGTGCTGCTCATTGATTTTGAAAAGGTTCCCTTGACACCTCCCTTGGTAATTACTGTGTCTTCAGCAAGCAGCCAGCTCCAGAGTTTGAATCCCAGGTGAAATATTCAATTGAGATGTTGCTCAAGAACAGCGAATAGGAAGCAAAACTTGGACACAGTGACAGGGTTTACTAGTTTGTTTTTAAACTTCCTATCTCACTAAACTTGTGAAGCAGCTGGTAGAGAGGCAGCCAAGTGCCTGCAAAAAGGAGGCTGGAGAATGTACAGCAAGTGCATCAGGAGCTGCCTTGCTGCTCATTTATGGTAATTTCTGATGCTGATTTAGTCAGCTATGAAGTGAAACACATCCGTGCGCACTTTCCTATTGCCGCTTCCTAAAGCTTCTCAGAATAATTAACAAGTGTGATATTTTCTTTCAGCACAAACAGATCAAGATTAAACCATGTTGTGGGGGAGATAAGCTAAAGGTCACTGGGAAATTTCATAAGCTATAAATGCATTAGTATAATTAGCGCTCACTGGTACATCAAGGTGGGATCAGGAGTGTCAGGCTGGGTTCTATTTTTGATGAGAGTGATGTCTCATTACCCACTCCCCCAAGTACAAGCCTACTTCTTATCATCCAAGCATCATCAGGTTTATGCAGAGGGCTCCTGCTATAGGGAAACGTGTCAAGACGTTCACCTTGCTAGGAGGAAGATGGTGTTGTTGCCCTGGCAGCAGCACTCATTACAAATGGCTTTTGAGTGCCCAGAGATACATCATGGCCAGGCAAGGCAGTGTGCCTCTTATTTAAGCATGAGACCTTTCTAGACCAAAGTTGTCCCAGCTCTGTTCCCTTCTGTACTTCCTGTAGGTACTATGGGCTTTTTCCACCCCAATTAAAGCTGCTGTGTAGCACTGCTGTGCATTGTTAAACAGCCACTGCGATTCATGCTGGGGAGCTGCACCTCATCAGTGAATAAAGCAATGTTTTATTTTCCTTAATTCTCTAATGGGCCTTATGGTCTTGGGAGACCTAACAGCGCAGCAGAAAAATGAGAGTTCCTTGCTAAAGTGAGTGCATTCTTAGCCACCACACAAGAACTAACTGTCTGTATTTCAAAAGCTAGTGTTTGGCTTATCAAACAAACAAAAAAAGAAATGGTATATTTCAAAACTGCGTCCACCTTCCTTTGAAATCCATAGAATTGCTGCCTCTTGGATTTTTTTTTTTATTCTTGTGGTGTCACATAGCAAGAATGATAAAGATCTCAACAGAAAGCAGAGCACTGTCTTGCAGAGCCTATGTAAGGAATGAAGTAGTACATGACCACTGCTTGTAAAATCCCAACCAGTATCTCATTGTCCTCATTTGCACTGTGCTCCTATTAAAAGTATCTGAAATCTGTTGAGTTGGCAGTGAAATGTCTGAGCCTACCAAGTGTTTGGGGCAATGTCAAGACGGTCTACCGAAGAAGGAATCCAGGTGATGTTCCAAAAGGCACGTCCACTCTAATGTCTCCTTTTAACAAGCCACGATATCCTGCCAGAGAGGATCAGCTCCAAAAACTGTTTTTATATTGTAAAAGAAACGAGTTCAAATCAAATTGACATTTGGGTTTAGAATTGCATTTCAGGGAAAAAATAATAGCAGCAAGTAAAGAGAAAAGGGAGGAAGAGTGAGGAGGTAAGGAAGGCTTACTTGCTTTGCTACCTTACCCGAGCGGAGCTGCTTGATTCGCCCATTGCTAGTTGCAGTGTCAACAGGCAGGAAGTCCTTGAACCAGGAGATTTCAGGATCAGGGTTACCGCTGGCAGCACAGAGCATTGTGGCTGTGCGGGCCTTTTCCACCACCTTCAGTTGCGGGCCCATGTCAATGGTTGGGAAGCCAGCTGGGAGGTGGTCTTCTGCAAGAAGAAAAAAGACACAAGGTTAAAGAGAAACGTTCAGGTGTAGCGATGGGATATGGTTGTAGTGACAGCAGTGCCACGGTACAGCATCTGTGCCTCTGCTGGAAAACAGCAGCCTGACTTCCCTACTGAGAAGGTTTTCAAGCCCTTAAAGCACATTAGGCTCTATAATGAGCATTCATTACACCAATAGAAGCTTCCACTAAATTTAACTCCGTTTAAATCAATTGCCCTGGGAAACGTCCATAATTTTCATTGATACGTAAGCTCCATCTATTGTTGTTAATAATTCAGTAAAAGCAGGTATTTGCCTTTTTGTGGGAGGACTGAGTTGAAGATAACAGACAAACACAAAGCCAAATAGTTTGAGGCATCTTGAAAAACAACAGCTAAACAATAAAACCCCTTAGAATGGTCCAGAGAGGCCCATTTTCTCTTTTTTTGACTAGGAACATTCTGTCACACTGGTAGGATAGACTGTAAATCTCTTCTTCATGCCCCCAAATCTGATTCAGAAGGCTTTTAGAAACTAATGAATGTAAAGCTAATGAGCCACACTCTGCTCATGAGCCGCCTTGCCAGACTGTGCTGTGGCAAGCTCCTGGTGCATTTTCTGGGCTGCAGAGAGCAACTGAGGTGTGTGAGAAATGGCCAGTGCAAGCTCTGGCATGTCTGACTGAAATACTATAAAACAAAGCACCCCCATAACTGCCAAAACCATTCATACAGCAGGTACGAAAAGAGTTAATTGGGTTTGCTGCCGCAGAGCACACTCAGGTAGGCTGGGTGGAATACATTAGGCAGCCTTCACTGATAAGCCAAGGCATGCTCCAACATCGTCATTCAATAGCAGCTGCAGAACAGAGCTCATTTACTCATTCTGTGGCAAGATGTACTGTACTCTGCTAAGCCTGAACTGCAATCAAAAGGACACACTTTTGCAGAAAAAAAGAACTTGAAGAACATTAAGAAGCTTTTAAAGCACCAGAAACTCAATTATTTTCAGTATGTTTCTTTTTTCCCCAGTTTTAAGGGAACTTAAGCAAACCTTCTTCTTTGGCAAATTCAATTCTGCGAGGTTCCCAGCTCACTGCAGTGTTTAAACAAACAAGACCTCAGCATCTTCCCAAGTCCCAGAGGAGTCTGAACTTGCTGCAATCTGATTTTTCCTGCCATCATCACACATCTGGAACAGTACCCCTCACTCCTGACAGGAAGGTACTAGCAACAGGCCACCTCAGGTGCTTCCTTCTACCTGTACTGCCACACCTGCAGCACAAACATGGCCTGTAATGGCCAATCTTACATATTTCTCCCTAAGATCTCAGGAGAATTCCCAAGACCCTTGACTTCTTTGCAAATCCAGACTCTGTACTACAAAGCAACATCTGCTGTAAATGAAACAATGCCCTGCAATATTG
This sequence comes from Scopus umbretta, assembly GCA_013400535.1. Taxonomy (NCBI): domain Eukaryota; kingdom Metazoa; phylum Chordata; class Aves; order Pelecaniformes; family Scopidae; genus Scopus; species Scopus umbretta. The sequence goes on along the minus strand of VZTL01065158.1, from coordinate 17,739 downwards.
TTTTTCTGTTTAGATGAGAGTGGCTATGAAGCATCCAAGGTTTTCTAAATGAAAAAATGGTTCCTGATGCTTATTAAAAGCACAAACCATATTTTGCCTCTCAGACCGGCCTCCCTAGAAACCTCTCTCATCATGAGCAAACATAAATGGAATTTTTTTTAAAAAATGAAAGGTACCACGAAAACTAGTTCTTTTTAAATTTGCTCTCCATTGATTTTCGAAGACAAAAGGTACATAGAGCTTAACTGGAATGACACCAGAGCTAGTATTCAATAATAAGCAACAGACGCACTCAGTACTGAGCAACCACAATGCATACTCCTACATGGCTGAAAAGAAACAAAAGGAGGGTACACACAGAAGTGCAGCATCGTATAGATTGAAAAGCAAAGGAAGATACATAGGAAAAGCCGTAAACAATGACATTCCCTTGGATGGAGGCCAAGTTTGCCTAAAGTGCAGCACCTTGCTATTTATGGTATTGAAAGCAGATGTTTACTCTGGGGAGGCTGAAGCCCTTAAGTGATCTAATCTAATCACCATGATTACCATTGACAATCTTTTCTGGTTTGTTCAAGATTTTACAAAGAATGCATTGAGCTAAGTATCACCCAGTTAACTTTGTCCAAAGTCTGTGTGGAGGCTTAGCATGTAGCTAAAAGCAAATCTGAAACCAGCATTTGCGCAAGAAATCTCTTCCCATCTGCAATGATCCTTTGCCAACAGGAACGAGAGAGATCAGAAAATCTCCAGAGTGTCTGATCCAAAGGCACATGACCAGCCTGCTGCACTGGAGGTGACTGTTCAATGAAAATTAGCAGTTTGCGAGGAGCCACAGTCCAGCAGAAATTGTATGATCGAACCTTGACTTCACTGAGTACAACAGAGAGACGCTGATTACAAAGACCCGGCAGCAAAGCTACCTCTGCCACACTAGAAATCTTAGATGAGGCCTCTTCTGGACTCCAAAGAGATGTACATTGCTGCTCCCATACCAAGCACCCCCTGCAAGCCCAAGCTACTATGGAGCCTGATGGGAATGCTGGGCACTCAACACCAGGACAGAGGGCACAGGTGACCACCACGTCATGACCCAGAGCCCCCAGACCCTGTGCTGAGCTCGACACAGACAGGCACGGGCAGGCGTGGAAGGCTTACGCGGCACACAGGCTGTGCCCTCTTAACAACACACAAGTCCCAAAACAATAGTAGTAAATGACAGTAGTAGCGAAGTGGTGCACCCTGTGTCGTCAGCCACAGCAGGTTCCCCGGGCTAGCACCGGTACCGGTACAGCCCAGTTCCCATGCGAGCCTGGAGGCTGAAAGCTGCCTATCTGCTATGGCCACACCACCCCCAAACTCAAGCAAACGGTGCTGGCATGCCTGCACCTACAAAAACGCATAGGCAGCAAGGACTCATTTGATCCCTTGTCAGTCAAATGTAGGGGCAACACTGATCTTTAAGAGCAGCGGTTTGCTGTGATGAGACATCAGGGGAAATCTGACAGCCAGTCTCTGATGGTGCCTCAGACACGGGGAGGCTGGGGTTTACCTGCTATTAATTCTGGAGTAGCTCCAGGGGACCTGCACAGGGACAAGGTCACAGTGTCCGGGGCTCAAGCTGAAGGGGAGGACAAGCACTTTCTCTGTAGGTGGTCCAAGGGTCTCAGGTGCCCGTACTATCATGAAATGGGGGATCTCAACTACTGCAGGTCCTTCCCTGGTAGTATGAGGCTCTGGCAGTTCCCCTGAACCCTCCTGGAGAAGAGCAGCTGTGGAGAAAATCTGAGCTGGTCACACCACAGAGCACAGCCCAGCACAAGCCCGCACCTGCCCTGTCAGCAATGCTCCTGTAGAGATAACGGGGCTTTGTTCCAGCCCGGCTTGGCATCGCTGACTTCCCTGGGACGGCGAGGGATGCCTCTGTGTTCAAACACTACAGGCAACGATAGGAGTTCAGAGCTGTTCTTGCCTTGCCTTCCCCTCTGGCAAAAGTCTAATCTAGGTCTAATTATGAGGCTCAGTCATGCCTCGGCTCCTTTCAGCCCTCGCTAGCTGTACTAACTTGTCTGCACACGGAGCTCGTCAGTAATAGCTATCCTCCTATTCATGCCGATACATGGATACCCTTATTCTAGAAAATGAGTTTGTCAGCACTTGGTTTTATTCAAGGATAGCGAGTGTGCTTTTAATACACATTAAAACAGGCTATGAATCTGCTTTCAAGTACAGACTATCTAAACCAGTTTTTTCTTTCTGGGTTTCAGATACTTTCAGAAGGGGTGTATCTCAGGTAGGCATTAGGTTAAAGCAAGCAAAATCTAGGCACAAGAAGAAATTTTTTTGGCATTGCAAGCTTTAATTTTGGCCATGGACAACAGCAGCAAAAGCAGGAACGACAGGAGAGCAGGAAGAGGAGAGAGAAGCAGGAGGAAATGGGAAGGAAACAGCGAGAGAGATAAAAAACGAGTGGGTTTTGCAGTTACAAACTGAAACTCGGGAAATCCATGACCAGGCTGAGGTCTTGCTAGCAGCAGTCACCAAGGAGCTAGGAATGTCCCTCTGGCATCTAGCATGACAGCATGTGCAGAGGATATCTCATGCTCACTTGACAGCTCCCTTTGCTAATCTCCTTTCTGAGGTGACAGAAGTCTACCCCCCCCCCCTTCTCTTACAGCTCTTTTGTGCCACACATTTCCCATCCTTAAGGGAAAAGCTAAGGTAAGAAACCTTTCCCACAGTCCCAAACCATAGCTGAGACCTCCTTTAGAGCAACTGCTATTACGTAGCAGTTGCAATTACGTAGCTCATTCACCAGCTCCCCAGAAAACTACCTTTCTTGAGGATGCTGCTGTGAGACGCATACCCCTTGGGGCATCCTTATTTTCTGCATCACTCCAAACATCAAGTGATGATAAGGGACACGGAGGCAATTGCAATTTATGTCTTATGAGAAGCACGGATCAGCCTCAGCATGGAACAGTATGTGGATAACAGCTGCTTACAGAAAAGGCCTGCAGAGGAGTCTGCAGTGAGCACAGCTGTTGATGGCTGAATCCTGCAGGATTACCCCCAGGATTTTGCTCAAAACTTGTAATCTCTCACAGAACAGAGAAGTTGGAGGGGTTGGATATCAGGTTCCTACTAGTGCAATCCTCATAGAGCATTCACTGGTCTTGCAGCCACGCAACTGTGTTTTGGAGGTCATATCATGACTTGGCACCTGTAAAATCTTTCCCCTACCACTGTGAACTACCTTTGTGTCAATGTTGGAAATGGTATTTTAGAAATAATAGTGAAAACTGTAAACACGTTTATTGGAGTTATTTGTCATATTCCTCTTCCTATAAAAGCCAGGCCTGCTTAGTATCATGAGCCCAATTGTTCAGACTGCTGAGGAAGAGGAAAAAAAGGATACCAAATATAATTTGGAAATAGCAAAAAAGTAGCTTTTCTACATATTACAGCTATAGCTGTAAGGTTAAATCTCTTACAGTCTATCAAAACCATTGCCCCACTGAAAGGGGTGTTCTCAACTCATTTCAACTAAGATATTGGGTCTTATCCCAACACAGAACTGGAAACAGCTTATCTGGGCCACTGGCTCCTGCCAGCCTGCGTCAGCTGAAGAACTTCAGCCCAACATCAATTTTAGGGGCTCAGTAGGGATGATTAAAACACAAAGCCGCTTTGTTTTCAATTCTGCCAGCTATCTGAAGCCACTCAGGAGTACACAGTGCTAGGGACAAGCCAGGAAATGGACTGAGGGCAGAGATCTGTCTGATAAATGCCTTTGACTGTGGTCAGCATTACACAAGAGCGGGATACACGTATCAAAAGCCATTTCACATGTTCCCTACCCATTTGGTGAAGCAGGCTGGAATCTCCCCCAGTTCAAGTCACTAGGGCTGGACTGATCCTGGTAAGAGGTAGCGGTTTGACGCAGTGTAACACAGGGTGTTGCAGGGCTAACCCTTGTCTACTGACGGACCTGTATTTGATGGATCAACCGAATTACTTTACAAATTTTACAAGCTTCCAAATCTCCCTCTGAGACACTGAAACACATTAGCAAATGCAAAATTATCAGTGCAAGGAAGATAGCCTGGATAGTAGGCAATATTAACTAATGAAAGATGCAAGGCAGTAAGATCATAAGCGCACCACAGTCCAGGACATCTGTTTGCTGAATAAACAGTCCTAAACTCCTTCAGCACAGGTTACACAGCGCGGCTATTCAATTACCGCAAGACAATCAAAGGCAGTCGAGCAATCCAGCAGCCCAGAAGAACGGCATCATTTTACATGATAAGAAAACCCTGACACCACTCTGTTCAGGTTCAACTGAAGCTGCACAAAGAGCATTTTATCAGCCATTTTGTGGCGACGCTCTCTTCCTGCCTCCTCCTCCTCACAAAGGCCCCCTAAGAAGCTCACCAAAAATATTATCCAAATTTGTGGTCTCCAGAGGCTGCCTGGTGTCGGGCTACCACCTGTGCAGGGAGCAGTCGGAGAAGGAGTGCATTTGCGCATGCTCACTGCTGGAGCCAAGTCTCATGGAGGCTAATGAATGCCCCCGTCGACATTGGCACCGCCTTGTAATTGCCTAAGGAAAAGGTGGGGCAGTGAAACCAACCTGTTTCAAAGGCAGCAAAGTCTTAATTACTGGGTTAGCAAGTATAAAACAGTTTCAGGCAGGCAGAAAATACAAACAGTCATCTACTGATGACAAGGCTTTTAATGACAAATCTGCCGGTTTTGCATGACATCACGCCAACATGACATGCTGAAGCTGCCTGCTGAAAATGGGGAGAAGGGCACAGATGAATGGGTGGGTGTGGAAATGAGCTCCAGAAGGACTTCTCTGTGTCATGGTGTAACCACATGAATTACTGCACAAGAGCTTACAGTAAACAAAGTATTTGCTATCTCTTAGAAAGATCACGGCAGTGGCAGCAGCAAAACAGTTCACAAAAGAAAAGAATCTGAGTCAGTCCAAAACAAAGAAAGTACTGTCAGGAAAATTCAAGAAAATACGAGACTAGACATGGCAGAAGAGGATAAACTGTCAAGCAGATTCTCGCCCGGGGGGCTCACAGCGTGGGAGCTCACAGGACCTGCTCATTCTAGAGGTTATGAGTCCATAAAACACCCGACGGAGACAGTGCTACCCTTCAAGCGACAGATGGGTGCTGCTAACGTTGTCCTTTCATGGCTGGACGGCAATAATCTCCATTTACAAGCCACGGATACCTTCTCTGCAGCACAGCTGGACACTCCCAAGCACCTGTTTATCTCGGAGGGGAGCAGGACGGCTCTGCAGAGGCGGGTGCTCCCAAGAGCAAGACACAGCAGCGCCTCCCAACCGGCTCTGACACGGATTCAGCCTGCGTTCCTGCCAAGTCCCAGTGCTGCTTCTCACCGTGCTCCCACAGGTGCAGCGGTAAGGTAACGCACGGTCACTGCAGCAACATGTCACCTCCCCAGGGCTGAGCACACTGCATTTGCCATGCACTGGCACCCAGTGCTCCCTCCCACCCAAGTGCATCCTTGGTTCTCCAGGCCTGAGGGAGCACTGTATCCCAATGGGATGAAACAAAATCATTTCTCACAGCCCTTAGAGATGCTGTTACCATCCAAACAACCTTCCTCTGGGCCTCATGATGCCTCTCGACCTGCCCAGGACAAAAGGTGGTGCCACAGATGCAGGGACAGCCCTCCATTAAGAAGTATGTCCTCCTCCCCTTTGAGAAGCACCAAAGCATGCCACTACCAAAGCCCTTCAGGATACACCAGACGTAGCCACACATCAGCCATAGCTAACTCTAAGCTTCTCATGGGGTAGCTAATACAGTCTAGATTCAGGCTGGGACACAGAAAAGAGCCACAGCTCTAGAGGCACTGATGGAGGCAACAGTTGTCACTCTCCTGCTTGGCTGTCCTCTAAGCACAGCCCTAGGGAAGGCGTGAGAAAGGTCCCCTGGGGAGGAAGTGCACTTCCACTACCATGGCCTTGCACTCCTCTGATCCAGGGTCTTCATAAACACTGCAAGATCTGCTGAGATGACCGAGTCTAGCCACAGCTTCAGTAGTGAACAGGCGTTTCCTCTCTCCTTCACAGATAACAGCTTGCGACCTGTGCTTGATGGAGGGTCAAGCAAAGATGATTAAGAGCTGCTGAAGCCAACTCAGAGCCAACCAGAACTAATTATTCAGTCACAAACTTGGGCAAATTAAATGTTTGCACCTACAGCCCACTGTTTCAGTTCTTAGTTTAGGGATCTTCCTAAGTAATAACTACTTCTGCTCAGTATGTGTTAGCTGTGGAGTCTCCTGTCAGCTAGGAGACCTCAACCCATCGTGGAAGAAAACAATTATTCACACCTTTATCAGATTAGATTGCAACAGCCTGAGACAGCATTTACAAAATCCCTACTACCGCATCATCCTTCAGTGATCCTGGCTACCTCTTCTTGGTTTCCATTCTTGGCTTCCTCGCAATGACAGTCAGTTTGCAGTCTTGGTCCTAAACTCAAGTTTTTCTGAGATTTAGGCCCAATATATCTAAAAGAGCTAAAAAACTTGAGAAAAAAAGATTATAGCAGAAGCTTATCCGCTCAGGCTAAAGAAGCTCTGTGCCACAGGGCAGAGCCTATCCAAGCTGAATAGAGTGGTGGGAAGTGTGATGCAAAGCCCATAAGAGGTAAGGACCTCCCTAGACCTTCTGCTCCAAATCCAAGCCCACTACACTACCATGAATGTAGAACAATGTTCACAAACAACTCAAAGCCAAAGACACATCAAAACAAGCATTTTCCTGAGAGTCTGGAGAAACTAGTCGCTCATGTTAATAAAGTACTAAAAAGGGCTTAGATTGTATGGCACTGAAAGTCATTTAAGGGTTCAGAGTATAGCACAGCAGAAACTACAGCAAGAAATGTCAAGAATGTGGGTGAGAAAGAGCTTGCACACAAGTAAAATGATCATATCTGCAAGATTCCCTGCCTAAACCAGCGTCCCTTTTTTAACCCTTTTCATTTCCTCTCCAAAAATTACAGCATAAATTCAAGTAGATAAAAATAGTTTTGTGGGTCATATCCACCAGCTGATAAATAAGCCTAGACTCTTTCAACAACTACTACTTACAAAAAACCTCATCAGCTGGAAGTATGCATTGAAAAAACTCACAAAAGTTCTTTAAACACAATGAATTCAGAAAGGTTTTGCAGCCAGCTATTAAGACTCCACAGTAAAGGAACAGTAAAAGACGACCATGCTGTGCTTTCAGGCAGGACTGTGCCATTTGTTGGTACCAACTGTTGAATATAACTGCCTGTAGAACTGTTTTCAAACCATTGTTTCTTTTTAATATTTTATACTGAGAAATACAACAGAACTATTGCCACTGCATGTTTCCTCGTGACAGGATATATAAACACACTCCCAGTAAAACCTACCCAAAACTTCAATCTTTTCAGAGAAAAGCATGGTAATAGCTCTTGTATTCCAAGTCATTTATTAATCCTCTGCATTTTCCATATTACTTCACCTGCACTGATGTGATATGCTATTAGCATAGATATTTTCATTTTTAAGATGTGCAATCAATAATATATTTCCATACACCATTAAATACAACGTGTGGTTAAATTAATGAAGCATTTGACTTTTGATCCATGTATGTTTGGTTGCAGTTCAGTGCAGGAAAAAATGCACAAGAACTGAGTTAATCTGACAGCAGAGTTCTCCCACGCTTTCTAACATCGAGTTTCAGATTGAAGTGAAGCATTCCTGCTGCCACTCAGCTGGAATACTAAATCTGTTCATTTCCACTTCACAGGCCAGAATGCAAGATTTTCGGTCACTTAAACTCCTACTGAAAGGGCTAGATCGTGCTAAAATCTGATTTCTATTTAGCTCCTGCAGCCTGTCTGCATCATTGCCAATCCAGTGGCTTCTCCTCCTGTGGGGGAACATCACAGCCTGTCAAAGCAACAGCGGCCAGCAACTCTCAAGCAAAAACTTTAAGATTAGCGATGGGAAAAAGTTGTATGTTTTGACAAAATACCCTGCTGAAAAAGTCTTCTTTTCTAGCAATTGTTCCAACATGGGAAAGAAAAAGCACTGCCTTTCCTTGCATCTAAGCTACCGAAAAAGGAAGGTATTGAGAAAACATGGAAGAGCAATGACTGTTGACCTTTTAAGGATAATCACTGTGATATTACTTGAGAGAGAAGAGCTCCCTCTTGTCGGTCTTTCACTCTCCCCAAAACAAAACTCCTGAGAACATTCTAAATATTCTGGAAATATTAGCTTGGAAATTGAAATTTAAGTTTGTACTGGGGAGGAGCTAGAGAGTCATTAGAGAAAGCACAAATATGCTGCAGTTCTGGTGTTCACAAACTGCCAGTGCTTCAAAAGGAAAACAAAGAATCCCCCCCTGGAAGAACACCCTCCCAAAACACCTCCTTGCTCTCTGATCTCAAAGACTAAACTGAAACTTGAAGGCAACCTCCAAAATTGCCAAACTATGGGATGGAGTGGCTCTGTAATGCCGTGAGAGTTTGAATCCCAAAGCTAGCAATCAAGGCGTGTGGGTGTGGGAAAGGAGGACAAACAGAATTCTTACAAAAACACGGCTCCTCTGCAGCAAACAAGCTGAAAAGTGCCAGCCCTGGTCCTCAACAGCCTGCTCTGCTCTCTGCCTCCCCATATTGCCTCTTCCCTCACCCTATGCCTTTTCTCCAGTACCATCCTTTCCTGCCACTCTCAATAAATTCTCATACATGTGTGTGGCTACATCTGCCATTTCCTTAACTGTAGCAACCCACGTTTTGAGCAAATGTTCAGAAATATCAAAATATTTTTAGTAAGTTAGCAAAACTAGTACGTAGAACCAAGGCCAATATAGTAAAACACAAATTAAATTTATAGTCCAAGGCATTAATTCTTTTTAGTATTCAAAATGAAAACAACCTTTAAGAAAATACTCACATAGTGACATCAGGTTCCTCTGCGACTCTGAAAGTTTCTCACGTACCTTTTCTGAAAGAAATTCTATTTTCAAATGAAACAATAAATGTGGAGTTTCACTGCGCTTGTTCTATTGCAGCCAGCTCAGGCATAGAGGGTCTGCAGGCATGGGAATCACTTGAGAATTGTAAGAAGGGCTTTAATTTAATCTGAATTCCAGACAGATCAGTGATATGGCAAATCACTGCTTTCCGTTCATAAGTTTTAAAATACTCTATCACAGAAAACATCTTGAGATACTGGGTAACTAACTTTCTTTACTTGGTGGGGAAGTGACTTTTTATAAAGGGGAAAACCACAGCAAGACTTGACCAATGTCAGGGACAGAAATATTCTCTTACTATGAGTTTTATGTCTTATATTAAGCCATCACTTTCTAGAAGATCCATTAATTGTACTGGCTCCAACATCATTTTAGATGGAGACTCTGGTTACCTTAACAGTCTTTCAGAGACCATATGAAGTAGAAAGGCCCCCAGTGAAAGACCCGTAGCAAGCAACGGCTGTATGCAAACACAAATAAGACTTTGTTGCCAGAAAAGTGATGGCTTTTAATTCTGGGATGATGTAATTGATCAGAGTTTAACAGAGGACATACTCTTCTTTTTACAGATAGGATATTGAGCCTCTGCAACACTTGCTATTTACTGCTTTGCCACAACAGCCCTCTTTTCAGAAAGATGTGCAATAAAAGGAGTGGCTGACAATTTCAGCCAAGGCTTTAAACAAATCCCCAGTGCAGGCCCTCATGAATTAAAGAGCACGCAACAGATAAATGGAAAGCTGGCAGTGAAACCACATCAAGGCCAAGTGGATAAAAAAAAAATGGCACCTCTTGGCTCCTGTGGTACTCATCTTAATATAAACCCAATGCAGGAGATCAGCTGAAATTCCTTTGCTGTTCAAGGAAAATGCATTCCCTAACATTAGACTTATTTACTGTTAGTCAAAGGTTCATTTTGACAAATGACCACTACAGAAATTGGGGGTTTCTCCACCCCTCTTCTCTGGCACACAAGGAGGGCTGCAGAGCTCGGTGGCATGGGATTCCTCCTTCCCAAACAGAAGGTTGTGTTTCCCTTAAACACGGTCCCTACCTTTTTCCCTAAAACATTACATCTACCAGATACAGACCAAAAAAGCTAAACAGACACCTGGATTTGGCAAGCTTCAGCTTCACTATGCTGGAAAATTAACTTAAGGAAAGCTTTAAAAGGATTTTTTTCCTTCTTAAAAATGGAGAATAGCTGGCCTTGAAGTTTTAAAGATAATTTGCTATTTTTCCACTGCAATGTAATTCCAGGTTTCTTTAGGAAGATCCCTGCACTAGCTCCACACACTAGTAGTTGGGAGGAGCAGTCCCCACAGTAGCTGTTGAGGTTTCCTTATTTCTTTTTCTTTTTCAAATGGGAAATCACAGAAAAGAGGGGAAAAAAGGTAGCCACTGTGGACTTCCCAGGACCTTCTCATGCAATAAAGTCAAGGTGCAGGATAAACAGAATTGAGAACAGCTGTGAGGGGACATCATGCTCTCGCCCTGTGCTAGTTTTGTTTCATTCCTGACTGGCAGGCAGCGTTCGACAGACAGGGGCTAAAGCACCATGAGGCTGCAGGTCTCAGAAAACAATTACAGGGGAATTGAGTGCATGAATTGGTTTGTCTTCCTTGCTCTGAACCATCTTTCCTTCTGCCCCTCACATATACACAAGGCTACATGTGCTCCTACTAGCCCTGGTTTGGGGTTTCGATGGCAAGATACTCACAGCCTGGCTCGCAAGAAGAGTCTGCTTCTACAGGACTCCCAAGGCCCACCTCTCCCTAAAACCCTCAGATGCTTACACTGAGAACTTTACCACAAGGGTGATACGACTGTGTTTTCCATTTCCTGGTGCATATGAAGTAGCCAGCCCTGCTGCGGGATGTGGTACCTTCACCCTGCTCCGTAGGTACGTGCAGGGGTGGCTGGCTGGCCATGGCCGAGCAGTCCCGCGTACTTTCCCACGTTTTCGGCACGGAGGTGTTGCATTTCGAGCCACGCGGTCCCAGCAGGCGCTTTCGCTGCTGCTGCCAACTCAGGAAACCGCTGCTGCCTCTTTAACCCAGCTCAGGTTACACCAGATTTTCCGGTACAGATAACAATTGCACTATTTACATTTCATACACCTAAAGGGAAGACATCCTGGCTTTGCTGGAGCAGATGTCTTCGAAAGAGGCTCAAAGACTAAAAAGCATGGAAAAGCCACAGCAGCCTCTCTGACCTGCGCCAGAAGGGCCCCGGTGATTTTGTCTGCACAGACTGCCCAAGCAGCTGACATGCACTGAGCTGCTCACTGCAAGGCGTCAGAAACGATGAAGCAATACCATGGTTTGATTTACTGCCAGGCAAACACCGGCTGGCAGTGGCCACACACAGAGAGGTCAGGCAGTGCTGTCCTTTATTAGCATGTCAACGATTGCTGTGTTAACGTGCTCACAGATTAGACTCCCAAAGTTGGGAACGCAAGCATGCTTGGGTATAACTAATTGGAAATAGGCCCTGAATTCCTAATAACCAGATTTATGGTCCCTGGGATTTATGCCAAATTAAAGACAATTAATTCTCCTCTCTTGATTATTACACACCTTAATAGCTCTGTCCTTGAGTCAGTTCCATCCTTGACGTGCAGAGCCCTTTAGCTCAGTCTCTAAAATTTGATGTGCATGAAGAACAGTTAATAAGGAAGTTCTGAATCAAACCCGAGTCACCGTATCAAAATCTCTCATGTTTTACAACAGTGAAAAAAACAACTGGATTCAAAGTCTACTTCAGATCCTAGATTACAAAAGCATTTGCTGCATAGCCTCTGCACTCTAGTCTTTAGAGGCCTTAAACAATTCCATGTTTCCCTTTAAGATGTTCTTTTAAAATATCACATGGCAGTACATACAGATAATCAGGATTGTTTTCATTAAATGATTTCAGTGAAGTTCACTGGCTTTATTTGATATACAAAAGACTGTTTAACCTTCTCCCAAGATACTCTGCTGATGTAATTACAAGCAAGAGATGAGGCACGGCTCTCCCAGCTGCAACCACTAACAGGAAAGAAAACTTTCTACTAAGCAGAGGCTGCTGTTAAAGTCTTTCCTAGAGGATGTAAGAGGCAGGTATTTCCTTGCAGATAAGAATACTGTGAATCTTTATTTCCCCAGCTCGGTATACAGTGTACAGGCCACTGCTGTCAGGACTACTCAGCTAGAGGAAAAGTTAAGAGGGACTGGGTGTTTAAGGTAAAATAACTGCTGGCGCTCCAGTTGTAGGCATCCTTCATGCACAAAGTAAACAAGGCCATGTGTCCCTTTTCAGAGTGTCAACAGCACACCCTGCATGCAGCAGGGCATACTCTACTGAGGGCCTAAGACATAGCTGTGATTTTCAGAGCTGATGGGGGCTCCAACTATAAGCTTGCTTGGGACCTAAGAGGACACACGTGCCAAGGATAGAAGTGGAACTGGCTGAATCTCAGCTGCTCGCTTTGCTGAGCTGACAACCAACACAAAATACCAGGAGGAGACACCCTGCACAAGGAGTCTCTGATGTTGGAGATGACCACAGGGGCCTCAGATTCCTTGGGAAAACATCATCTTTCCTTCCAGACAGGGGTTTTTAGACCCATGACCTGCCTGAGGGAAGACGAAGTAGGTCCCCATCCTGCCTGTGAAAACCAACACAGTCCTAGTCTTCTCCAGACAGCACTCTCTCCTCGTGACGAGCCCCGTGTCTCAGCAGCTGGAGGAAGATCTTAGGGCTTTCTGTAGGAGACAGAAATGGCAGGGAAACCACAGACCATGCAATCTGAGCTGTCTGCTCCTGAGGCTTGCACACGAGGCTCTCTGGCAGACAGTCAGCTGTTGGGATTTTCACCACATCTCCCCCACAGCAGACCTGAGGCAGATCTCTGCAGAGCCCATACAGAGGAAATCATTCCCTGTCACAAAGTAGGAGGGGAATGTCCCCAACTAAGCCATGAATACTGCCATGTGAGAGCTGAAAATCTAAGTCATACTGCCTGTTGAGTCCTCGATCTAAAGCTAATATGACTCTCCAAAGCATTTTACTCCCTAGGTTTCTTCTCTCTTTCTGCTGAACTCTGCTCAGCAACACACCCGATTCTATGCCTTGAGACAGAAAGACACATCCTAAAAGAATGGAGACGCTGGAAGGAGTTGGGGAGAGGAAATCTTTAAGGCAATGTGAGTGGCAGGGAGAGCAAGAAAGCTCCCCCTCAACTTGTGGCTCATAAGCAACCCTGGTCTGCTACAGAACAGCAAATCAACCCAAGTTCGCCTTCCCACACATGCGAGCAGCAAGCACACAGCAAAATAAATTAAGCAAATGAAAACACAATTTTTATTTGGTACCATGAGACAACATTACACTGGATAGTCTACATATTTTTTCAGAGAGATCAGAGAGCCCTTGGATGAAAACACCTGAGAAACCCTGGTTTGGGAAATAGGGCCCTGCCAGCCTGTGAAGCTGGGCTGCCACGTGCACAAGCTTTGGACCCAGAACTTGACACACTGAGAACAAAGGCAAAAGGTTGATTCTCCCCAGTAAACCACCTGCAAACAGAATAACAGCATCTTTTCACATTTACACCGAGAGTAGAAATTAAATTAGCAAGTAGATTTTGATCATGAAGTGACCTTTAAAAATGATCGAGAGAAGAGAACATTAGCCACCATTATTTGTTCTGATACAGATCCCTCCTGAAGGCAGCTTTGCGTGCAAAATATTGCTAATTTTATTTCACGCTTTCAAACTGCTTTTAGGAATTTAAGATGACTCTTACTTTCTCATTTTTTTATAGACAAGCTTTGCTGTCTTCTTTTTTCATATAAGCACAAATTGGGAAAAGTACTGTAGCTGAACTTAAAAGAATTGGACAATTTTATGATGTTTAATAACATTTGTAGCTATAAAGGCTAAAAACACTAAGGGTAATGAAATCTCATGTTCTGGCGCTTAAGGTATTCTCTTCCTCTTGTCCCACATGCTGAACCATGGAAATAGTTCATGTCAGCATGGGAAGGAGAAAACACATTCTCCTTGGAGACACCCACAGGGGCTGGCTACGGCTGGAGGTCAGAGTCACAGCGGCCAGACTCAAGGCAAACGGCTACGCCCTGCAATCTCTTCTCACTCAACTGTATTTATGACCACCGTCAACATACTAACGATTACAGCATTCGTCACACAAATCTCTGCAAGTTTTCCAAGTGAAAGTGGGCTTTTCTTTTTTTCCTGGCTTAAGTAGGGTTTGCCAGAGATTGCCAGAAATTACAACTGGTTTATGGCTTCAACAACGACATTTTTTTTTTTGGTGCTTTCATCATACCTTGCTGCTTCCTCACTTACATAAAACTGCAGAGATTATGCAGAATTCATGTCCGCCTTGTGACAAGCTCTTTTAAAAGTCAATACCATTTAGAATTTGCTTTGACCTTGCATTTAGACAGACATAATACCATGTACAACTCCATCCTGCACATAAACTCCCTTATTCACTCATCAAGACGAGGGTTTTGACTGCTAATGCTTTCTCTTTGCATGCAAGACCAGATTTGCCTAAAGCCCAAATAAGGGCAGGCTTGCACTCTTATGGTAGTTGCTTTGTTTTTTCAATTAAAAAAAAACCCCAAACCTTGACACAGCGTAATCACTGAGCTGTAGACCATGAACCATTTGTTCCCTTGAAGCATTTCATCCTTGAAAAGGATTCAGACATTGGATGGCCCTTGGCCACTTTCTCTTTTGCCTTTCATATCTGGTATTTTAAGTAGTTAAGCCTGAACCATCTACCATGTTATATGGGATGCCACAGAAAACAAGATGGCAGTCGGCTTGTACCAGATGATCCAGTAGTCCTTTACGAAGTTCAGAACATCACAGCACAGAAGACCTGAATTTTCAGCAGTTTTTCTACTTCTCACACACCCAGTTTCAATTCTCAGTTGGCTGCACTTTTATTCCACATCCTAAATGCATCTAGCCTAAATCTCTTCACTCCATTGGCCCTATGTCTCTCTCCACAATCCAGTTTTGTTGGCAATGGTGGTGTGGTCCACTTTTGCTAGCCTGTCTCTCAGGAACATGTTCCTGCTTTCTGAAACAAACCTGCTCTGAGGGACAGTATTTCATCTGCCTTTGTCCCTTTCCAGACCAGCCATTCCAGCTATTTATCCACTTACGTGGCACCATTTACATCAAATACCAGCAGCACGTAGTAGAAAAAAGCATAAAAAATATTGTCCAGTCCCAACCATCTGCCTGTAAAACTCAGTATTCCTACAACTGGCTGTTGTCTTACTGTCTGTATTTTAGTCAACAAAACAAAAGACTGAAATCTCATATATCGTTACTACCTCAACTGGCAGGAAACATAAAAGTGTCCACATCTGTGCACAAGAGGCAGGGAGCAGCCCACAGGGATGTGGGGTGTCCTTCCCCCGAGCTGTTCAACTTGCCCCACAGCTGTGGGGATGGAGAGCTGCCACGTCCTTGTCTGCCAGTTTCAGGAGGGGATGGAGCCCTTCGGTGGAATGCAGAACACAATTTTTTATAGCAGCTGGAACTAAGCAGGGCTGTAAAGAAAAGTACAAGCAGGCAGGGAGACACTGATTGCATTTGAGGGTCTGGGGACACCCCAGGGGCAGAGAATGTGCTCCATAGCTCACGGGTCAGGCACGTCCCTGTGCATCTCCCAGCTGCGGTAAAAAAATTTGCTGTTCCTAGTGCAGAGCGGAGAGATGGCAAACTACTCCGAGTGCTTTGAGCAGGTTGCAACAGGCTGTGGCTGTGGTGGGACAGGTTTGTCAGCACTGCCTGACTTGCCTTCGCTGACAGCTACCTGCAGGCTGATCTGAACAGGAGGAGGTGCAGAGGTCTGGGCAAGTGTGCTGGTCCCCCGCATGCCCCAGGGCTGAGGAGATCCAGCAAAGCCAACCAGCTGCAGCGTGCCATGACCAGGAGGCTACCGGCACTTTGTCTTCCCTGGGTTTCTATTAGAATTGGACTAAGTGAGCTGATCAGTTGAATGATGAGCAAAACCTGTCAAGCCGACCTGCAAAGCATGCCCTGTCCCCCCCTTGCTGCGGTATGGAGGTGCAGGAGCCTCTCTTTGCAAAGAGTGTGCTGCAATCCCGTCTGCTGCCGCTTTACGAAGACCTTCTCATAAACTCGCCCATTTGCAAGCCGTATGCAGCACAAGGCATCGCTGCAAACTCATAATTAAATTCATTACTCCATACAATTTTAAGCCATTCTTCAAATAATTACAGTAATTTGATAAGCAGAAATCACATAAACCTGCTGCAGTTTTATCTCTCCCATTTGCTGTCTGAAGGAAAATGTGTGAGTAATTAGTCAGATGATAACAGTCCGGGTTATGCAAGCAAAACAAAATTAATATGATCCTTACTCAAAAAAATTTAAAATAAAATGAAACCAATGACACCTTATGCAGTGTGGGGTGGGAGCGAGGGGAATGGGAGCAGCCAAAGGGAGCGCGAGGAGGGCAACGCTGCGCCGGCCCCAGGCCCGCTGTGGAGGCAGGATGCTCCCGGGAGCAGCTGACCTGCAGCAATTGCTCCTCTCTCCCGGGAAAGTCACATCAGGTAACCTTGGTAACTCTGAGGCCCGGCAAAGGCAGGGGAGGAGGGAGGCGAAAGCTTCCTGCAATATTCACGGGACCATGACAGAACATTCATTAGTGCTCTAATGTCAGGAGGAATCAGCAGCCCGGGTGGCCGCACCGCCCTGCTCTGCTTCTCACCTTGTTTATGAGGTTCCTGACCTTTCCTGCTACGAAGCCGGCAAGTCGGCAAACTGCAGCTCGCGGTGTGCTGAGGCACAGGGAAGAAATAGCAATGAAAAATTCACACCTGCTGGCTTCTCCGGTGAGCTCGAACTTGCGGATCGAGAACCGAGGAATGAACAACGCGCACCATCTCTCGCAGGGCCTGGCTGTCCTTCGGGCTCACCTGCCTCCCAGGCTGCCAAGGCGCCTCCAAGCAGATGCAAATCCACTGCAGGCACGAACGCCGCAAATGCCAGGGGACCCACCGCAATGTGGCCCCAAGGACTGTGGCAGCACCCCGCTTTGCAGTGGGGGCAGACGGAGAGTAAAAAGAGGTGGAACTGGAGACTGCGTATATGTCATGATCAGCACAGACCCCAACTCCCTGAGTGCCACAAGTCTTGCTCCATCCACACAAATTCAGAGCCGGAGCTGGCGGAAGTCCTCTCTGCGCAGCCACAGGCTCTCTGAACCCTACTGAAAAACATCAGGTGACTAAAGCGTTAATAAACCCAAAAGGGCCAGGGATAAGTTTCACTAGAGGTAAGGAAACATGGAGTATGCTAGGCTGAAACTGAAACGTGGCTGGCCACAAGATCGATAAAGAGGTGAAGGCCAGAGCTGTGGTTACTCTGGTGCTTGGATTAAGAGCTTCATCAGGTTTCTGCAGTCAGATCTGATGATCCCACCAAAGGAACAAAGGGAAGGCTCCAGGCCCTCATTTCACAGAGGAATGAACGAAGAGTCATCAATTTTCTGAAAGTGACTTTATGCCTCGTTAAGACCCATCTAAATTATATACAAGATGACTTCCAAGTAATGGAAAAATGAATCTGCAGTCCTTTCCTTTTCTTTTCCTTTCTTT